>JAOYSI010009520.1:0-10310 GCA_025775065.1 Hiodon alosoides | reverse complement strand
CAAACCCCCTTCACCTCTGCTCTCAGGCAGTGTGGTGTTCCCGGAAATTTCTTGGCAAAGATTTTAATTAATTTTAGGGCATTGTTAAATATCAAAGTCGTGTGCTTCTGTCTTTGGCGCTGTTCCTGTAAGGATCCTCAAATGGACAAGATATTGGGAATATAGTTATAGTGGCCTTAGTTTTTGCATTTGCATTCTTCAACAGTCAAGAAGGTTATCCAGCTTTATTTAAACAGCTAATGAGCACAGTATATACGATCAGATTCATTTAGTTGAGCTGCATAACTACTTGAACTGAAACATGGTACCACCTACTGTCTTTTTGTAATTAACAGTAATGAGGACAGTAATTACTGATTAGGGATGTAGATTTATGGATTAAAATCAGGGATTGCAAACCCATTTTCTTGGGGGTTGCAGTACTCGCTGCTTCTCTTGCTTTTTAGAAGATAACTTTAGATGACATGCCCCCTGCTTTTCTTTTGGCTCTGTGTTTACAAGGGCTAGAGCAGCCTTTCCCAATCCTGGTCCTCGGGTCCACCTGTCCTGTATGTTTTCGAATGAATGGGTTGTTACGAATCTCAGCAGAAGCCTGATAACAACCCATTCATTTGAATCAGGTGTGTTGGAGCATGGAAACATCGAAAACATACAGGACAGGGGGTCCTGAGGCCTGGGATTGGGAATGGCTGGGCTAGAGAGTACAAATTGTACCAAGCGGTTTCAGATTTATCTTTGTTATGCAGTTTGAATGTCTTTGAAGTTAGGTATGTAGTTCTAAATGAATTTCTGTGACATGAATTTCTTGTCCCATTTCTGCTGCAGACTTCATGATTTGGGAAGCTATAAGCCTTTTGCCAAAACAAAAAGGACTGTCATTTATTATAACAATAAATTACCTCAACGTCATTACAACGTCTTCCACTCCTAATGAGAGCCGCTATCCTCTCTTCAACCACAGCATTTCGGGACCTCTTGTCCTTTGATCTTAAGATGGGAATTGTCAACCCTGGCTTAAAATGGTGTATTGTATACTTCCTCACTTGTTTATGTACCTATTTGGGGCACTTTGTTAACTATAGAACAGTGTAGCTTTGTACCCTTTTGACCCTGTGTAGCTTGGCACTTTTCTAGGTCACTCTGGATTAGAGCGTCTGCTAAATGAATAAAATGAAAACGTTAAATGGTTTTCCGCCTACCTTTCAGGCTCAGTATCCTTTGACAAGAGCACCTAGGAGTCAGCACTTGGCTCCTTGCTCTCCTCTCATTACACAGTTTCCTGCAAGCATTTTATCAGATCATTGTCAGGATGTCACTCAGTGTCATGATGTCATCTCTCTCTCTCTTTCCCCCTCTGATTCACAAACGTCCTCATGCGTCACTACATGCCAGGAAGAGATCACCTCTTGGATGACCAGATATCTCCTGAAACTCAACCTTTCCAGGAAAGAGCTGCTCTATATTCCTGCCAAATCTCCTTCGAGGTATTGACTGCCCAGATTTACAAGAACCTCAGTGTCACGACAAATGACAAGCTTTCTTTTCAAGATAATAGTGCATCAAGGACCAGGGCCCTCTGGTTCTTACTCAAGAGATTCGGACGCATCTGCTCGTTTCTCAGAAATCACGCTGCTCGTCTCTAGCTTGGAGCACAGGGTCTTACTTTTGGCTATGTCTTTCAAAATTAGCTTTAGCTCATTCAGATAGCAGCTGCTTGGCTAGTATTCTCAACTACTCAAGCATGTTTCTGCCCTTCCTCATCTCCCTCCGCTGGCTACCTATTTTAGCTTGCGTTAGGTGTAAAACCCTCGTGCTGACTGTCCAAGTGGTTAAGGGTACTAACCCATGCTATCCCCGTAACAACCAGAAATTGTAAAAATTTCTTGCAGGCGTCCACCCCTAAAACACACTGTAGGTCGCAGCCGGGTCCCACGGCCTCAAGCCTGGGGGAGAGGGATTATGTACAGCAAAGCCGGGGAGGGGCCACGCCCCTGAGAAGGACCTCGTTGTGCACCTGAATGCGGTTCCACTGATGGTAATCACTCTTTAAGACTCTTTAAAAGAGCCAGGTCCAGGGGAAGGTTAGACTGGAAATGTCTTGGCTGGATGGCTGTTTGTGGGCTGCTGCAGTAACAAAACCTGTTCACGGTTTAGGCTTTATTTAGGTTTTTCACCGACGTGGGCCGTTTGTTTGAGTTTTCCTTCTGGTTAGGTTATTGTGTTCTGTAAAATGCCAAATAAAAGGCGTCACCATAAAGCTCTTCTCCCTGTCTCTGCCCACTCCCAGACTGGGCACGCCCAGGAGTGATACACACACATTCTCAGACTATACTTGCCCCTTAATTATTTGTTTGTAATTGTAATTTCTAGTTGATTGTATTTGTGTTAATAACCACTGATCCTCTGTCTCTTTTCTGCATCAGCTTTTGTTTTAGTGGTTAATGGCTGGATGTAAATCCACTCTGATTAGCGTTATGTCCGGTCCGCTATGTTAGTAAATACAATTGTATATCTGCTGCAGATGAACTGTCCAATGAATCCAAAACCTGTTCATGTGTGTTGACTTCATTGTTTATGAACTGTTGTTTATGCACGGCTTAAAATAACGTATAAAAAAATTCCAGGAAGTTGCTCAAAAGTAACCATTGCTTTTTAGAATTTAAGCATTCTGCACAATAGTATACCTTTGTCTTTTAACATGGTTCACCTTCAAGGTCTCTCAGGATCATACTTGTGATGAACGAACATGTTTTCTCTCAGCCTGTCTCATGACACAAACACCGTGAAAAATTCAAGAATGTAGAGAATAAAGTACAATAGAATAGGCATGTGTCTTTGGAGGAAGGTAATCGATTTTGGTATAAACATACAGTGGCCTTTTCCCTCCCATCCTTAAACTCCTGCAATCATATCTACCTAAAAACCACCAAGGTGTATGGGTGGCCTAGCATCTCTGCCCCACTCAGGGGCACCCTTGCCAATATCTGAGGCTCATGTGGCACCCCCTAGAGTACTCCACCCAAAAGACCTCTTACAGTCTCGGGATCTTGGTCTTATCACAGGTGCTCGTTTGCCACGATGAGAAAAATCAATGGGCCTCCTGTAGACCTGAATACACTCAGGCTTTGATCCAGACCCACACAGCAGATCTCTGTGTCTAGGAACAACACGGTGGGAAGTGGCTGTGGAGTCGGAGATCAGGAGGGAGAAACTTTCAGGTTCCCCTAACGTGTGATGGAAGTGCAATAGGAATGGCAAATAAAGCAGCTCATTGGTTATACCAGTGCCTAATTTCTATTAGCTTGGTCTGAATTGTTTAGCAGGTGCCCCTATTCACACAGATTGCATTTTTATATTATTAATTTATAAAAAGGGAGCTCATAGTTTTAGGCGTCCGCAAGTTCCTACATTCAGTGTTGTGGCAATTTAGCACAGTACAAGACATAATGGATACATTCCAAGCCAATTACACGTCAGTTTTCCAGAGTGGAATGAGGAGTCGGGAACATTCATTTCTTTCTGCTCTCACCTGCAGCCAATCGGAGTGATCTGAGAAAGCAAAAGCAAAGGGCTTGGGCTGGTTAAAGCCGGTTAATGATTGACAGGCCCACTTGGGCCTTGGTTCATAAAAGCTAAAGTTTCCCATCTCCCACTGTTTGGACTGCAGTTGAGGAAGCGAGGGTCCTCTGCTGCCTACCCAAACGCATTGGGAGATTCTGTTGCTCTCTCCTCGGTCACATGTGGGTGCAGCTAAGCCTGACCCAGAGCCCCCCTCAGCTCGAGCGCACCCAGGACTGCAGGCTCTGAGTGAGGCTTTCTTTCTCCCATAAAGCACTGAGAACACCCGGCAGTGAAAACATTTTGACATGTTAAAAAAAAATAAAAATAATTTTTAACCTTTGGAACATATTCAAGACTTTTGGTAGAGGTAGTGGTTCAAGTTCAAGTCTGTTTAAAATGAAATCACTTTTTTCAGGAATTTTACAGTGCAGGTTCAATTGAATGTGCTTACTGTATTGGTTCTTAGTGCCCCACTACCATTTTTATACTATCTATCAGTCATGTTTGTTTTCGTATTTAGAGTCAGAGGAACAATCAGTCAAGTTATTGTTATTTATACATAGTCATTTCCACTAGCTCGGGCAGAGAATTATGTGTTGTGGCTGATTTATTTTCTGACAACGTTATCCAATAAGTAGTGACGGTATTTAAGCGGTTCCTTCACAAAGGATTTATGCTGTCATCTAGGGGAAGTAGATGGGATTGCATTTTTACACGTTTGACCTAAAAACTGTGATTTACACTATTTAATGAACACCACATTATACATTAAAATACTGTGCCAGTCTAAGATCGCTTAAACATTTAGAATAATATTGGTTTGTCTTTACCCATGAACATTATTAAGTTATTGTATTAACCTGTTTTCGGCTAATACATTTTTGGAGCATCCTTGTAACAGGCGGATCAACCTTATGGATGGATGAACTGCAAAAATGAGAAGGAGCAGCGGGTGGTGTTTTTGATGGACCACGCCCAGGTTAATGACAACATTTTAAGAAGACTCACTGATGTTGAACAGTACGGCAACTGCTTTAGGATTAAGCAAATTCTGTAGGTTCGAAATTCAAGGTACAACGCTGACATCTAGTGGATGGTTATAAAACTGTCGTATCATCACAGTGTGGGACATTCTTAGCGGGATGAACCGACAAAACAACCATATCGAAACTAAAATTGCTTTGTCATCGGCACCTTGATATAGTCAACATTTATAGTTACAATGGGATAGCAATCCAATCTAATAAATTTACATTTGTCCAGTGATTCGATATTGTCCCTATTATACCTGTTGATACTCCAATGGCTATCACAGAATTCTGTTGTGATATTTGTTCTTTTGTTATAATGTAAATTTTTGTCTACAGTTCAATTCAAATTTACTGCTTTAAACTTTCCAGAATCTTCAGAAATGACTAGAATACCTTGTACCTGTTAAACAGCACTTCCATTTACAATGCACCCTTATCCAGAACGACTTACATAGCTTATAATTTATACATTGACACAGCCAAATAATCACAAAAAAAAACTCAGTATCCTACTGTGCAATTACAGACAATTACCATCCTGGGAATCTTATGCGAGTGAAGTCTTGCAGCTGAAAGTGGATGTCTACCCCAGTGTACATTCAACAACGGACAATCGCGTACACGCACTTCAATAGGTGGAATGCTCCAATAGACTAAAGCGTACAGACTCAGCAGAGCAGTCACTATACTTTATTTTAGGGGGAATAGCATACAATTTATCTGTACAATATTCAACAATCGCTTCCAACCAGGCCTCTGGGCCTGTTTGTTAAATACTCGCAAAACAATTCAAATGGCAGGTACAATTTGACAGTAGTACAGTCGTTTGTGCCTAAGACGCACTAAACATCGGCAGATAAAGAGAACCCAAGCTAACGTGGTTGTACAGTATTAGCTTTCTGGCATAACTGAGAGGTAAATGTGCGTTACTTAAACAGGAACTGTTTTGTAGAAAACACTGCTGGTCAAATCCCAGTTAACGCTCTTTCAACGCTGCTCCAACGTTGTCGTGTCGCCACAACATCCCAGCAGTGTTGTCGTGCGTTAGCGAGGATGTCTGAGGTAAAGAATGTGTCAATCCAGGGTGTCATTTGTAGTGTTTTGCCAGACCAGTTGAAAAGAGAAAGAAAGGAAGAGAAAAAGAACCTCATTGTGGAAAGAAAAGGTGAAATTGGGCCTTGATATAAATTAATACAATTAAAAATATAGATATATAAAATAAATGACAAATCTTATTTCAGAATAATTACTTTATAAAGGACAGTTTTTTTTTTTTTGCTTTGTGATATCTTAAAAAAAAAAAAAAAAAAAAAAAAAAAGGAAAATTAAAAAATAAAAAAAATCAAAAAACTTATTTAACAATAATTAATTTAAAAATGACATTTTTTTTTTTTTTGCTTTTTGATATATTAAAAAAAAAAAAAAAAAAAAAAACTCATGCTAATTTCACAATCTAAAAATGACATTCATATTTACATAATGTGCATTGTCGTTGACGTCTGCTGCAAATGGTCATGAGGAGAGGTTTGGCTTCAATCAACAGGGGAAACAGAAGTCAGCCTGTTTTCAAAAAGGGACAATTCTCAAAACTTTGAAAACAGGCCAGGATTTGGGTTGGTGCGTTGAGATGAGTGAAGATTAACACCTGTCTGGTGTACCCGGAGAAGCCTTGGAAGGGGGAGGAGAAACCCCACCTGTCGGAGGGAGGCGCTAAGCCGCTCGGCTACTCCTGTTTCAGCCTGAAGCACAGGGACAACGGTGAAACACAGGAGCGATGGCAGTTGTGTGCGCCTTTCTGCCGTTCCACGGAGAACGCTACGAGGATCCGGCGTGTGAAAGCGCTCACTGTAACGGAACTGCCAGGCAGATCGCACCCCCATTATAAAAAGCAGTAGATTCAGCAAGGTCTGTGGGCTACACACGCTAATCTCTACCTATTCCAGAGGAACATTAGCGCACACAAACGGTAAGGTTGGCACCTGCCTGCCACGTTGAGGTTCAGGCCCGGCAATGTAGTTCTGTAAATAAAGAAGAAAAACCACTAGGAATGCTACAGCTGCGTAGAAGATGCCACTGTGGTATGTCAGTATGATGCTGTATCTGCACTGATTGCATATAATCAACGTAGTAAAGCATAGTATCGTATCCCTGAACGTCGTTGCTTGAGTTTGATTGAAAAAGAATACTGGGCACGCCCCCGAAGAGAAAGATTACAATCCTTACTACGCTTAGCGACCATCCACCGGCAGAAAAACAGAAAACAAACAAACCCTGCTTAAACCACCAAAACTCGGACCGAGCTCGCAATTACGTCCCAGAACTTCCACCTCGCACCTGCAAGTACCCTCATTCCACCGAAACGGCTGACCTGTGTACGCACGTAGGTGTGTTTAGGGTATTCACGTGCCCCACCCCGCAGGCGTGGAAGAGGAATGGCTGTAAGTAATGGCACCGGGATGGGCGAGAGAGAAGTCACTTGTGGCTCAGAGCAGAGAGCGGGCCGGGGGCCGGGGAGAAGCGACCGTTTCCTGAGACGTGAGACAGCGGCGCCAGCAGACCTCCGAGGGGAAACTCGTATTCGGTGGAGAGACGCCAGGTTGACCGTGGAGAAGGAAAGAGGTTCCCGTTTGACAACAATCCAAGATTTTACAGCTACTTGCACCCGAGTCACATCTAACAAAGGGACAAAAAAAATAAAAATAAAATAAAATAAAAGGCATGCGGATATCTTTAAATATTTCAGACACAGCAAACCTAAAAAAACTAAAAATATCATAAAAATCTTTTTTTCTTCACAATCTAATTTTTTTTGTCTTCCTTAATGCATATCCCCCCCCAAAAGAAAAACCCTTCTCCAAACAAACAGCATGTAAATGCTCAAAAAGACTTCAGTAGTCTGGGTGTGGGGTGGGGTGCAGTGGGGCGAGGGGCGAGTACGCAAAACCCACAAAACAAGAAAGAAAAAGGCAGGAACACTAGTTAACGAATGGCCATTTTTGCGTTGGCATTATCGGTGTGGATTGTCGCCTGTCTTCGCTGGTTGCTTGGCGGACTCCGTATGAATGCTTTCCAACGCTCGCAGGTGGAGAAAGGTGTTAACGGTCAGATGATGGGCTGAGGTATACCTTGTTGCGGGAGGTCTATGGTTACTTAAAGTAATGCTTGGATGTGAATCCCAAGATACAACCTTGATTACCATGGTTTTTTTTTTTCTGTTGATATATGTACAGCAGCGGTACAATAAACATTCAGAAGCTGTTTCTTATTGGCATTACAATAGTTATTTATATAAACACAAAAAACAGCAAATGCATTTAAAAACAGGTTGCCCTTTTTATACTGAAATGAAAAGAACTGTGGGGTTTTGTCTTACTTTCTTTTTCTCATTATTACATAGAAAATCTAGCAGAAGAATTTCTATTCCGTTGATACAAAAGAAAAATACCTGTCAAAGTTTGATTTCGATGACAATGTCCTTTTGCAAAGCAGACGATGAATGTTCCAAAAATTTTTTTTTTTTTTTTCTCTCTTTCAAGGGTCCTGATTTTGACTGTTCCCCCTGGCTTTAGACATACAAGTCTGGCCAGACAAAAGTCTTCAGGCACACATGTAACTAAGTGTAGTGGATAGGAACCAGTCTGGATGCAGATATTCCTGAATTACGGCCACACCCCTCACGTCCGTACATCAAGTCTGAGGGGGAAAGGGACCACCAGGGTCCCATTGCGACCGGCGTTGTCCTCACTTGCCCGCCCGCCCGCCCACCCACCTGCCCCGCGCAGCCATCATAGGCTGGACTCCTTGGGTGGGAGGTCCACGTTGGTCACCATGGTGACGATGGTGACAATCTCCTCGGGGGCGGAGACACTGCTCTGCCGCTGCATCTGGATGACGCGTTCCTCCACACAGCCGGCCGACAGGCGTGCTTCTGCCTCATGGTCCCAGCACTCCTCAATGGTCTCGCACAGCACCGCCAGACCCTGCGCCAGGAGAAACAGACCGGTCACCTACACTGGAGCTACTCTGTGGGTACTGCTGTGTCTGAGCTCCTTAGACACAGACCCCTCACCTACACCGGAGCTACTCTGTAAGGTGCTGCTGTGTCTGAGCTCCTTAGACACATACCTGTCACTGGAGCTACTCTGTGGGTGCTGCTGTGTCCGAGCTCCTTAGACACAGACCTGTTACCTACACCGGAGCTACTCTGTTGGGGCTGCCGTGTCCAAGTGCCTCCATTATAATGTTATGTAACCCATTCCCGCTTTTCATTTTCCCAATAAGAGTCTTACAGCTGTCTGTACCCAACAAGAAGTGACAACGGCTGCAGTCTTTTCACCGGATATCGCATGCTGGGCTAGATCGACTCATCAGGCCGACATTCCCAAGAGACCAAAAGAAAAAGGGTGTCTGAGCCTTCAAATGGAGTGCAGCAGACTGCCGCAGACTGCCATTGTGCAATCATGGCTAAAAGGCAAAAAAAAGGACGTAATGTGGAACTCTAAGAGTTACTCAGCTCAGGCTAGCCCTGGGCCAGTACGTGCTTACATACTGGCCCATGTGGCTTAATTAGGAGCACCATGATCGCAGCAGGCCCTCGCGTGCTTCTCTAAATAAAAACGGCTATGGGAAAGACTTGGCCTCTACGGGCCACCGTACGGCCGGTGTGGCCCCGGGCCATTTCAGGTCCACTCACCGCGTGCTTCTGCCAGCACTCCCTCAGCACGGGCCGGAGCTTCTTGTGGACCACAACCTCCTGCATGTCCTCCAGGGAGGGGTGCTGGCCCACCTCCTCCTCGAATGGCAGAGTGTACTCGTCCACTGGCCCTGGGCGACGGAGAGGAACAGAGGTGAGCGCACTGCATTGGGCTACGGGGTTTCCGTTGGAACTGGCCGCTTAGCAACGCGGAAAAAAAAGTCACAATCTCATCAATCTCACAATCACGCACGCACGCACAAACACTCCACAGCATCAAACTCACATCTATACGCATCAATGTGTTCAAGACATCAAAAGAAGATCAACTAGAGAGAAGAAAAGAGTGTGGATGGTTTGTAATGCATGGGACTGAGCTTGCATTGTGAAACGGCAGCCACGGAGCAGAATGGAACAAAACCCCTAGCAGCCTGGCTTCTGATGTCCAGAGAAGGCTCACGAAACCACCCCTTAACTCATACCAGTGATCAGATCCAATCAGAACCACATTAAACCAAGCACTACGACACAGGAAAAAGATACAGACGGCATCGACATAATTTTGTGAGCGCGCGCACGATCGATAACCTGTATCCTCAGGTTGAATGTTAAACTCTGCAGCATGGATAGCCTTCACAGCAGCCTTTGACCATACAGAGGGGCGCTTCCCTGTGACCTCACCGTCAGCGGCTGTGCAGCGGGCAGCCAGCTCCCACAGCACCAGGCCCACGGCGTACATGTCTATCCTCAGGAAGGCGTCCCGCTGGAAGTTTATGGCCCCCTCCAGGACCTCGGGGGCCATGTACCGGCGAGTCCCCACCTGGAACACAGAAGGGCGACGTCTTGGTCTCCTGCCGTTTCATCACCGACGCTGAGTCTCACTGGTACTGATGACAGTGCACTCATTCCCCTGTCAGTGGCTGAGTCACTGACGCCAGTAACATTAGAAGCAACCCCACCTCCGGCCGGCGCGGGTGCGGGCTGGTGGGGCGGGGGCGGGGGGGGGGTGGGGGGGGGGGGGGGGG
>JAOYSI010009515.1:0-10869 GCA_025775065.1 Hiodon alosoides | reverse complement strand
CCCCCCCCGCCCCCCCCCCCCCGCCGCCCCCCCGCCCCCGGCACCCCCCGGGGCACGCCCCCGGGGGGTGGTCGGGGGGGGTCTTCTGTGGGCGTGGGGGTCGGGGGGGGGGGGGTTGCCTTCCTGCCTCACACAGCCCCCAGTTCAGGCAAACAAAAAGCCTAACAAAACAGCCCACAGCTAGGCCCTCCAGCGCAAAGGAAGTCTAATACAACTCAACATCTCAAGGCTGCCTGGTATCCAGAGACTTGTCTAGTTCTCATAGTGGCCCACACCTTGGATTGGATTCCATTTAACAATATTATAATTCTGCAAATCTCAATCTCTATAGGTAAATTGAATCTCATGTTTGATATCTTTCAATGTGTCAAAACAACCTCATGATTTATCTAGAAATTAAGACAGTGTCTGTTATTTTATGCCAGTAAGCTATTTTTAAAAAGGCAGAAATTCTCTCAACAGAGGACAGTGAGAAGAGGTGTGAATGGGGTTGGTCAAGATGTCACTTGGCTGGTGGGAGGGGTCAAGAGTCCTCTAGTTTTTCTCCCAGGGAAAGCCAATGGAAAGGATTAAGAGAGGTTGTTGCCTTTGACCTGCTCTGCGACCCTACCATGACAGCGTAGTGGCATACACAGAATGGGTCTAGTTTCACAGATAGAGTGTCCAATGTATTAAAAAGTCAGATGAAACTACATGAGAAGGAAAGTAATAATTTGTTATCTTTAACTAGTAAAGAGTGTCGTTACAGAAGAAACTGTTGACCCCTGTTTTGATGTTACCCCAGACTGGGGTCACCTTCAGAAATACACACTGCTTGGCAGTGTCGTAATTTATTATCTCTAAAATGTGTTCAAGTGCAACACAATAAAAAGGTACAAACACTCCCCTTGTTGTCCTCCGTCTCGACCTTTGTCGGATCCCCATATCTTTCTCTCCTTGCCAAAATCAAACTACGAGCCTCAGGCATGAGGGACATTTTTTGGCAAGGCCAAGGGGGTGTAGCTCATTGTCCTTTTTCAGGGTCTTGGCTCTCTTCAAAAGGGCACCGGACAGGGAATGATGCCAACATTTCAGCGCAAAGTTTAGCCTCTGCACCCATCTTCATTCCCCTTCTTCCCGGACCACTAGTAAACCAAACATCAACAAGATCATTTTTATCGTTGAACTCTCAGTCCTCAGTTTCGAGACATTTGAACCTAAGATGAATCAGTCCAGTTTGGGCTATTAGCATCCAAAGAAAGCCATGTGGTAGCGCACTTCACACACGTACCACAAGACAAAATGGCTGACCAGCCCCAGCTTCAAGAGCCTACCTAGCTAACACAGAACATTCTCAAAACATTGGTTGGAATTTGCTCGGCAGACATTCCTAGCCAGTCATTGTGCACAACTTGACATCATACCCGCCCATGATGCTTAGATGCAAGGCAACTTAACATTGTTAAGTAAAACCACGGTTCTAGGATTTGTGTCAGAAACCTTGAAGACTGACAAGTTGTCTTATACAAGGGTTCCGGATCAACTGACAGGTATCTACATCTATCGCTCAATTTGTAATCAATCTGTTCCTGTGTAATCAACGCACAAAAAAGCTTAATTCCCATGGATCTTGAGTACAACTCAAGTCAACGACAGAGAAGCCGTTGGCTATTCAACTCATAATTGTCTGGAAGAAGTTATCTGCGTACCAGAGGGATGCCTCACAGATGTTCCAGCAGTAAACACCCACTCATGTAGTGTGAAACTTCCTTCATAAATATAATTTGCACTTCTCTGAAGTCAAGCAGGTACACAGCAGATTTGTTTCATGAGAGAGAGAAAACTCGTACTGACGACAATTTTCTTTTCTTTGTGTTTCCATTATGTGATTTATGACCTTTCAGCACAATCAGAAAAAAATATTATAATATTTTCACCGAGGACACTGAATTGACAACTCGATTAATGCCAAAATGAGCACTATTAATTTGAATGTCGTATCCTCTGTGTTGACGGAATTCAGCGGCGTTGCTGGTGAGGTGTTCAAGTGAGGATTGTGCGAAAGCAGAGTGGCACACTAACGTCATTGCAATCAGGAGAGACTAAGTGACTTATTCCACCTGAGAAGTTTAAAAAGACAATCCAGAAAAAAATTCCCCTTTAAAACTTTTTAGCCCTGTCTGGTCATTTTCAGAAGGCCCAGTTAAAAGACGCAAGCCTAAATATTTTGCAGTGGAAAACGGCATGTGCATATATCATTCAGGAAGTGGGCGACGGCCTGGACAATTTTTACACTTGACAAACTCAATACAACGCGTCATGTACTTGCAGAGAGAACAGCAAGTTCAACTATGAATCTCACTCTCACGACTGAAGACTTCTCAGTCATCTCATCTCAGCAAATTCAATTCATTTCAATAATACCCCTAAAAAAATTTAATATAACCTAATCGTGATGGCATATGTTTGACATCGCCCAAGCCCTCAACCAATTTACTGATTATTCCCCAAAATCAGATGTAGGCAAGTACCAAAGATAGCTCGATTTTTCATTCCACTCAAACCCTTAATCTCCAAATCTGATCAATTATTGTGCTGATTTGCCGCAGATCATCAAGTTCACCAGACAGTCAGGGTTTCATTAATTAAACAAAATCATGGTTGCCGAACCCTGACCTAAATGCTGTTAAAATAGTTTGCATTGGATTGGATCGCATGGAGAAAAAAATACACTACGCTTCCCGAATTGGTTTAAGTTTTTCTCTTCTCCCTGCAGTTTTCAGTGCAGTCTGGCACACTGAATTTTAAGGCCTCCTGACATTTTTATTTAATGGCGACTTATAAATTTTAATGATTTAAACTTTATTTTTTATATTTAACAATGTCTTGTTTAAACAGTCTTGGGTTTTGTAATTTGTTGCAGGTTTCGGTTGCATCATACATTGAGATCCCTTAAAAGTCAGTGATAGTTTTTATTTTTATGCATTACTTATATTTGTACTGTAACATTGGTGTTTTTTTTTTTTTAAGAAAATTGTTTTAGTTTGTTTAATCAAACCAAGGCATAAAACTTTTATATTGATGTATAATCGGTGTATGAATTGTTCTTTTCAGACTTTTTTCATTAATATCAACCCCGTTGTTGGGATGTCCATTAGCACTGGCTAACTGGTGAGTTCCGCCAAACCATTCTCAGGATTATAAATTATGAGGATTGCATCATCATAAGGACACTCTACAAGGTTTTTTCAAGCAAATAAAAAAATAAAAAATTTAAACTTGCCTTCCTTAAACCTAGTAACAGTGAAATTAAACTTGTGGTGGATGTTATCAACAAATATAAGCAGAAAGTTTTGTTTTTGGCTGAAAATGGTCTTTAAATAAAAATACACCCCTTGACCTTTGGGGTGCCACCTGATCCTCAGTTTCCTTTGTGATCCAGTAAGGATGTGCGGGAAGAGTGCGCTGATTGTTTCCAATGTCTGCTTTACCCCTCCCCATCTGTCATAATTAGCCTGCATTAACAGACAGAGGTCTGGCACGTGCAAACGGCAGCCTTTGATCAAACCAGCTGTTTTCCACCAGCCGGAGCGCATTCGGAGAGGGTGGGGGGTTGTGGGGTTCAGCTGCCTGCAACCAGCCCCAGCCCTCACCTCCTTTCCATTTACACAGACCATGGCTTTATTTATACTTAGCAGCAACCCCTTACTAAAGATCAAGGTAGGGAGGGATAGGAGACAGAAAGCATGAGTGGTGAAGCTGTTTCCTACGAGCGACAATCGACCCCACCGTAATTACTGGCACACGCACACAGGAAAAAGGGTAAGGCAGACGGAGGAGGATTAATTTTTCCATTCAACCCCCCCCTCCACAACCCACACACACCCCTAAATCTCACCAGGCAAGATCTGAGACAGGAGCAATAATCTACTAAAGTCAAAAAAAGGGGTTTAAAAACAGAAGCAGGCCGTAACACAACCTCCGGAGGTGTTAATCCCACTGACTCAGGGGGACGGGAAACGTGACCAGCACTCAGGCTTCCTGATCCCAGAAGTTCATTGTCTGTCCTCCATAGCTTCTCCAGTCTTTTTTTTTTTTAGTAACAGCTTACTTTGACTGCAATTCACTGGTATCGATAGCCAGATGTCAACCATACAAACTTTCACCATATTGTATTACTTGCTTTGTTTATGTAGCATATATATATATATATATATATATATATATATATATACACACTACATAATACATAATACTATATTATATATAGTTATATACACACACACGCACACACACACACACACACACACCCTGATTGTTTTTCCATCTTTCCTTTTAACTTAATTATGGGCATACATTAGGATCACGGTGTCTGGTTCTCAATTTGGCAGTTTTATAAACTGCTATCGGAATGTCGAAGTGGAATGTTCTATTTTCAAATGGACGCCAGAAATGAGTTGGACCACAGGTGCAACCCAGTGGCGTTCAAAACTGCAACCTTTAGTCTGTAAATAGAGCAAAAGCGTTCCGAAAGGATTCTAAATCGGACAGGGCCGCCAGGCCACGCTTTTGTAATGACAAATGTAAGCCCAGGAAGAAGCAGCCTGGAAATTGAAATTTATTTCCATTATAGAGGAAGTGGTGCCCCTGAACAAAAACTCAACGCACAACGGGGCCATCCTTGCACAACAGGGTCATCATTGCATAAAACCGCAGATGTGTGACTGCTATTTTTAAGGTCACGGCCAGCAGCGATCTTACCCAGATGGTACCTGGGAACGACCAGAGGCGATGCAGTTTTCTGCCGACTTACAGAGCGATCTTTCCACCAACCCCCACCCTAGCCTTAAGGCACAGGTACGGCACACAGTTAAGAGGCCAAGGGAATCCGACTCATTATTACACAAGATTTCCCCGCAAGGGAACACTGCTGGAATGAACATAAAAATAAACGATGAACTTCTAAAAAGACCAAAGGCGCGCAAGAGAAAACCAACAGCATTCCGATGGCTTTTTTCGACCTGTACATAATACTGCTGAGGCAACGTGGATTTTGATTCTCCTCCACAAAGGCCCTCTGCTTGTCACCATTTACATTCTATTAATTTACCTCAGCAGAAAAACGAAAGCATGGGGATCCAGGGTCGCTGGCCATGAACGCACTTGGAAAGAGGGATCGCTGAGACGTGGCGTGATGCTTTCCCGCGGCGGCTGCAAAAGCGGAAGGAGGAGGAGTGGGCGGTGTCCCGAAGGCCCGGGTCAGAGCACACGTGTAGGCATGCAGCTGGTGGAATGATCAAAACAGAGCGACCGCTCTCGGCAGCCTGCAGGCCCGTTTCCTGAAACGAGGCACCACGGTGCCGTTGTGCGTCAACCGGTCTCGACGGCTCTGGTTACTGGGTTCAAGGGCGGGTTCCAGGGTGGGTTCCAGGGCGGGTTCCATAGCCACTCGCTGGCCCTCAGACCGCTTTATGAGCTCCCCAGACCTCTACAGTGAGGAAAGCATGCACTGGAGACGCGGTGGTAGATGGTTCCGGGACTCTCGGGAACCGCTGCTCTCCAGTTCCGCTGTGAGCCCACACAGCCGGTTCCTTCCTATTGCAGGTCGGGCTGTATGCTGGGCTGTAATTCAATGAAAGCTTTCAGCACGCTTAGTCATCATCACATCATCACGTCAGTCCACACATCATTCCTTACACAACTGGGCTGAAATTAAACCACATTTTTTGATGCCCTCACTACTCAGAAACAAAATAAACGATCATTGACAGTTCTTGTTTCCTGTGTGTGTGTGTGTGTGTGTGTGTGTATGCAGGTGGATCTGGAGCTTAAAACCATTTAACTACAGCCATAGAAGGGTTTTACATTGTTAGACGGTGAGTTAATGTTCAGCCCCAGTGGTATTCTGTAATTTCCCCTATTTATACTTGCAGGTTGTTTGGAATTTTGGCTGGTTATGGTGACTATGAGAAATCTGTACAAGGTTCTCTTTAGACAAGACCTTACCTCGTGTGGCTGTTAGGAACCGAACTCCTTCATTCAGGTCAAAACAATATCTATTTTTCAACGAATCATTCAAAGGAATTATCCTACCGCTGCATTTATCAAGGAGTATAAACTGTCATTAAAATAAGTAATTCAGTCCATGAAAACTGCGATCTGTCAATGCGTGCATTTTGTTTTCGAATTACTAGGCTAGTAAAACTGACACGGTTGACTAAAAAAGAACATGGTTTCAAAAGGTACAAAGAGAGCAGCAGTTTCGATTTTACTTTAGACTTTTTAAATCATTTTTATAATCCGTAGATTAAAAAAAAAAAAAAAGACCAATGGTTATAATTATGTTCAAATATACATGTATTTGTTGTAAAGGAATGCATTTAAAGAAATTATTTCTACACAATTATTGCAGAATTGTACCACACCTTTTCATATAGCTTATGTAAAGGCTTTTTATTCCATAATTTCGGGAGTAACGGGATGAAAAGTTTGTATGTGTACGTGTGTGCCATGTCCATACAGCTACTGCTTCAGAGACAGTGGTGAGCAGCTCTGGTTAGCGGCGGGTCACTCAGAACTACGAACAGAGGGCAGGAGCCAGTTTCGAATGATGGGTGAATACAGCTGTCGCAGCCAGGAGCAACCAAACTGGATAGCTGAAGGACTGCAGCCGAGACAAACAAAAAACTGTTTAGGCAATTTCATTTGTCATCTTATATCTTGTTGGGGCTGTGAACCAGACTATGTGTCAGATAAAAGTTTGGCCGGATCCTTGCACAGAGTATAGCGTTGCTACATTCTGTCTCTTTATTTGAAACCTGGAGAGCCTGGGAGTACGTGACCTTAAGTAGCTGCAGGGCTGTGAGCATGTTGGCCTGGCCTCTTTGCCCATCAGGTGCTCAGTCACCCAATGCAGACCCTGCCAAGCATTCCCAAAGCCACGCCTCTAAATCGGGACAGCTGGGAGTTTCCATGGCTCTCAGGGTCTGGTGTCTGCAGCGGGACACGGAGCGATGGGTGTGTCTTAAATAACAGGGGCTTTTTTTGCCCTCACAACTAACGCTGATTGAGATTTAACATCCATAATCGTTTTCAACCGCTGGGGTTTAGTCATGACGCAGGGGGCTAAAATAGTCTGGCTCATGGTGCGTATGCCCATTCGCTAAATGAACTACTTCATTAACACCTGGACTCCCTTCTGGCGATTTAAACCACAACTCGCCAGCCGTTATTTAAAGTCCCAATTTATTGACTGTTGAAATATGTAAAAAAGTTCAAACTGGAATGCCAATGGCATAAGATTTATGAGCGTTTGACTGGTCCGAATTGCTCTCTACGGAGGTAACGGAAAACCAGACACTAGATTCTCGCACACACAGGGGAATGGATCTTCTAAACGTGTTGTTTGAATTACTTGCTGTTGCCTCATTCTGCATCCAGAAGAAGAATAATAGGGGAAAAACCGACATTATCATCATATCTTATTTCTTAGGCGGAGGGCAGCTCATCAGAGAAAGCCATTTCCCCTATGAGGAAACCACAGACCTTTCTTTCGCCTTTTACATGTATAACTGGCTGCAGACTAAATACGCTCCAGACCCATTCAAATAAACCATTGGGACCGTGCAGCACAGTAGCATGCGAGAGAGAGAGACACTGGCAAGAGCATGACAAGGCATACACAATGACTCTTGGCCACGGGCCCAAGACAGTGACAGACATGGCATACGTTTGTCCACCCTAAAGAGCAGGATAAATTAGTGGAAAATACTGTGGTGTGCATGACAGATGAGCAGAGAGAGAGAGATCAAGAGCCTGTGAGAAGTCAAGAGAGGGTAGGGAAACACAACCACATGTGAACCAGAGGGTTGTGAGTTCACGTCCTACATGGCATGCTTGTTTTGTATGGTTTGCGGCATAGGGGGAATTAAATGGCCACAAACGGTGAAAGGCAAGTGTTTCGTAATGGAAGAGCTCACTTTTGTCTCTTTTTTCTCCCAACTGTGCCTCCATTATCTGCTTTCCCTGTTGGCCAAGCTTTGGGATGGGGTTTTTAATGGAATTAAAATCCATGGAATCCCTCCCCCAATCCATATCCCCAACAGGTGTCACTACAGGCTGCCACTGACCTCTTATGCAGGTCGTCAGCTGGTCAGAGATCGAGCGGGATCCTTCAGTGTAAAACGTGGCTAATCTTGGAAAGACTCTGCAACGCGCGCTTTGCCCTGCCAAATCACCTTTCCAGGGATGATTGATGACAACGACCGGTAAATTTGCCATATATTGACCCCTCCTTATGGGATTTTTGAGACGCCTGTCACAACCCAAATTTCCATACATGACTTTTTCATTAGCTCCCCAATGAATCAGCATGCTTTTCTATTTCTGTTCCGCTCTGCGCTGCTGGGCATTCTCCATCCAGCCCTGGAGACACAGACCCTGGAACTACAGATATGGATTTTCAGTTAGTTGGTTAGTAACACAGACAGAGGGCGATGGAGAGAGTGTAAGTTGGGAAGTTGGGAAGCTGACAGCTGTAAATGAATTTACATTAGTAAGTGCAGGAGGGAATGAGTGAGTTAGAGTGCGTGACTAACTGTTGGTTATTGAATGAATAACGAGCATGTACGTGAGTGATGGCGTGACTGTAATTAGTTAAAAAAACAGCAGAGAATTAGGGTTTCCTCCAATCAAAACCCAAAGCTAGTACCCCCCATGACCTGGGTGCAGACTTCTAAGGCATTGTGTATAAAAAAGGCCCTGGACTCAGTCAGAAAAGGTGTTCACCAGAGTTCACACTGAGCTCTATGAGAGTTTCAGGTTAAAAGCTAGAGTTTGCAGGTTCCAACCCAGCTCCTATCATTTGCCGGCTGTGACCAGGAGAGAATAGTGGGAGGGCAGAGTAGGCAGAGAGCTGTCCGGGCTGGGATGGGATATATCGGAAAATTGGAAAATACATTTATACATTTCTGATTCCAAATTAAAGGTTGATTTACATCAAGGCAGTATTATAGGTATCACCAGTATTATGTCATACTTTTTTAGTGCTCTTAGTGTGCTTCGATGGTTCTTCTAGCTTGATCCATAGAAGTGAATGAAAGTTTTTACTGGCTGCTTTAAACACCACTAAATCCCAGGGGGCGCCCTCTGTAAGGTTAGAAAGCTTAGCCAAGCCAGGTGCCAGGTAACATTCTGTTTGAGTTGTTTTGTTGAGGGTTTTTGCAGAATTAATCAGTCCCTCAGTCTTTGTTTAAAAAAAAAAACAGCAGAAAAACATATCAAATTATAGTGGAGCTGCGTGAGGTCATCTATCCGTGAGGTCATCTTACAGGGTAACTTTTTACGCTACTGGTTTTCCAGGAATTAAGATGCATTGCTTCAGCAGCGGTCGAGACCAGTGTTTCCAGGTGAAAGGGAAACTTGTGACAGCGTACGGGAATCTAAAGTGGCCTATGCGCAGAAACATTGAGCCACTGTCTTTGATGCTCGTTGAAAAGGGTCTGAAAAATGAATGATTAAACGAATTCCACAAAAAGCGACTGGGCGAATTACGGTGCCATGTGCCAGGCATCGATAAACAGAGGAGGGATTAACTTTGTCTGTGGGGAGGGGGGTAATTGAGTGGGCATTTTTTTGGGGGGGGGGCAACAGGTGGGGAGAGGACGACCAATTCAGGGCGCAAGAAGTGCCAGGAGGTGGATCGCAAAAATCTCTTTGTGGCCAGTTACCGTTCCTGAAGGCCACCAAGCCAAAAGCTGGTTCCACTGGAAAACGGGAGTTTGGGTAAGCTTTGGTTAACTGAGGCTCAAGTGTGAGACGGGTGCCAAGAAAAAGCGATGCCCTTCAGGAGGGAATGTGATGGAAACGGCATTTTATTTTATTGACAGTTTGCTTGCCTGTCAGGAGTGACATGTTATTGAAAAAAGCTAATGACAGAGCAATCTACAAAAACGCAAACAAGAGTCAAAGCAGCATGTCATTTTCAATTAAAACAACGGTCAAAATTAATCACAGCTCAACATCAACACTCACACACACACACACACACACACACACTCCCCGTACCATTCACAAATGGAAATAACCTTATAAATTACCAATATGCTATCAAACAGCCTGTTTATTGCTTGGTAAAAACGTCAACCTAAAATTGGATTGCCGTATTAGCCATATTAGAGTCTGTGAAACACCGAAGCATTTTTTAGCCATGTGCTCATTAAGGAAAATGCTCTTCCAGCTTTTCCAGGCACTGCAACTTTAAAATGTGTTTGACAGAAATACACATACGCATGCGAGCAATTAGAACAGGTTTGGACTGTACAGTTCATACGATCAATGCCTAACGATGGCAAACTGATTAAACAAGCCAGACAATTTTAGGCCATACATGTAAGTAAGAATATTTCGCCTTGTCTCTTTTGGGTACGATACCAATTTCCACACACCGGAAAGAGAGAAGAGCCGTTCCACCGAATAGGGAGGACAGAAAAGTTGAGAGGAGAGATATGACAGGTATAAAGAGAAACGGAGCTGATGGGGAAAGAGGTGGAAAAGAGAAGTCGGGTTTACACATAACCTTTACCAGAGTGCCAGGTTTGATTGTGTCATCGCAATTAAACTGGACCCCAGCAACAGAACTGAGGTAAGCCTGGTGGAGCAGATCAAAGGCAATCCAGAGGCAAAAGAATAACAAAGAACTGCTATTACCGCTTTTACTATTGTTTGTTATAATTTGATACTAATTTGCCAAATAAATAAAGAATAATGATAATGATAATGACCGCGTTCACCTGTTGTTGCTCACTGCCTGGAGGCTGCTAGGAGTGCCATTGCCCAAATAAAGGGTGGGCTGCTGAGTGGGGGGGGAGGGGGGGGCGGGGGTGAGTCAGA
>JAOYSI010009514.1:0-10870 GCA_025775065.1 Hiodon alosoides | reverse complement strand
TATATATATTGTCCCTCTGGAAAGAATCATTGCGTGCAGCTGAGATATTTCCAGATGGAGCCTTGCATACTTTTTATCTAATCAAATTTTATCTAATGCTAGTATATCTCTTTTTAAATGCTAGTATATCTCACTTTAAATTAAAATAGGTAACGAGTGTTTGATTATTTGTGTAACGATATGCGGGAGACCAGACCACTACTGTAAACATTTGCCACTTCCCTGGGGCGTTTTTTTTCCTTTTCTTTTTTGACAATAGACGAGTTGAATGGGACAAACACCGAAGTCAGTGTGAACTGAATTAAATCTGGTCAGCTTGGTCTCTGTTGACCTCTGTTAACTGTGCCCCTCTCTAAAAACAATAGGTTTTAAGGTGTCCTTGGGCTTGGATTTGCATTTTTAAAAATCTAGGTAAATCTTTTTTTTTTTTTAAATCTTACTTGTGGGACCTTTGCTTTTACAATTCAGGATGAGAACTGTGTTTTCCGCCTATTTTTATTTAATTGGAGCATTTTAAGGTGCCTAATGTAACAACATCCAGGAGGTAGTACATTTTTTTATGATTTGTGATTCTCACCCCTGTTTCTTTGTTCTCTTGTCTTAATTAGGGTACTGCACTGAATTCAAGGAAAATTCAAAGGAACTTTGCAGAAAAGTAGAAATTACAGAGGTTATCTTAGTATGACAAAAATGGCATGCATTCTTTCCAGAGAAGAAGAAGCTACATAGAGGACCCCTGAGATAACCCCTGAGATAACCCCTGAGATGGCAGGCTACTACTTACTATAGGCTACTTCTCACTGAAAAGAAAAAAAACCGTGTCATCTCTCTTTGCATAAAAAACACCCATTGTTCTTAAACCTCAACTGTGCTCCAGTCCTCTCAAAATGTGTCACGGCAATAAAATTCCTCCAGTTGCCATGAAATTAGATTGTAAAGGAATATCCAAAAAATGTATGCCACAGATTAATAAACCGGGTCATGTTGGTTTAATGTACAGTTTTACAACCTTTGAACCAAATCTAATCTGTGGAATTTTTATTTTACAATAGAACTATAAAATAACAAATTTCAGCAGTAAGAGTGGCTAATTTAATTTAACTACACGTATGTAAAAGGGGGTAACAGAAACTGCGATCGCTGTACTGAGTGAAACGCTGTAAGTGTGGAGACAAAATGTTATTAATGAGCTCAGCAGGATGGAGTTTTTCTGCTGCTTTGTGTTTACATCTTAATTTTTTTTTTTCAAGTGACCTAATAGATTATTGACTTCTGCAGGCTCAATAGGGATACATATTTCAGGTTAGGCGATTTCATTTATTACACAGTGAACTGTTCCACAGCAAATTATTTAATTTGGTGAGTGTCAATCGTCACTTGACTTTAAACCATATAGGGGGTTGTACGTGACCATACACGGCTATTTAATCTATTTTAACCTCTTATATCATTATGGCGTCTCCTTGTCGGTCTGCATTGGTCCGAGGGTTTTAATTGAATCTGGAGGCACGGAAACCGAAATCCAATATCAATTCGAATCCGTGGCAGAGCGCAACTCCGTGGGAGAGGTGAGTGTGTAAAGGCGTGAGATAGAGAACAAAACGCTCGTCCGAATCGCTGTGTGAAGCAAGCGGTGGTAATTAAGTATTGACTGTTTTTTAATGAAATTCAAAGTTTTGCGCTGATCAATAGGCCACGGGGCTGTGAAATAGTACAACTGTTCTCGCAGGAAAGAGAGAACGAATTGGATTGCGCGCGGGGAGGGGTGTGTGTTTCACATGTGGAAGCGATACAGTGAGATACCATGCCATCATGATAATGGCAACCGAGTGGGGAAAAGCAAAGTGGCTAATCCAGGGGATTAAACGTGGGTTTAAACATCCAGTATTGTTCGTGGTTTGGGGGGTTAATGTCATCCGGGTACAAAAGTTGAAGTAGCTCTAAGAAACATGGGCCATTAGATTTGCCGTTAACGTATTCTTAACTTGACGTCTCCACTCAAAAATCTGCAAAGTAGCACCGTAGAGTATGAAAGTGCGTACCGTTGCTGTCGACTCAGACTAACCCAGTGCTAACATAAGGCGTCTCCGGGTTCATTCTGCGTAGCCAAAGTGTACTTGATGCATTATTTTATTTTTTATTTTTTACATTTTTTGGCTGCTAAATAGGCTTTCCTGTTTCACTGTGGTTTGTGGCGTAGTGGCTGGGGATCCGTAATGTAAACAGAAACACTTTATTTTAAATCCCACTCATAAATCACCACATATAGAAATTGTTTCTAGGAAATTCTTTCACCGGAGAATACAACGATCATTTTAAAAATATATATTTTTACAAGAGCTTTGGGAAATTAACCATTATATCAGCAAACAACCCCGTTATCAAACTACCTACGACACAACTCAATAAATATCAGTATTTTATTCATGGAAAAACATAATTAGTATTGATAAATATTTAACTAGCATCAAAAATATTAACAATGAAATGTAATGACAGTGTTAATGACAGCAACTATGATAATATAATCGTACTAATAATGTTTCTACTTATTACATATATATATATATATATATATATATATATATATTACTACATATATATATGTCTGTGTGTGTGTCTGCCCACCTGTTTAAAATCCACGTTTTTTTTTCTCAAGCATTTTTTCATTTGTGTGAGTGCGCGCGTGTAACAAGTGCCAATCAATATCGCGCAAGGTCAGACAAAGACTTCATTGTTACAGTCTCCCTTGTTCCTGGAGCCATGCCTATCTAAACTGGGTGTTACAAAAACCCCAAAACAATTTCCTCTCGACATTAAACAAGCTAAATGGTTCCTCTCCAAAGGAACTCCATCCCGGGGTTCATCCTTTTCTTGTAATCTGATGGGCACTCCAGCGTCTGCATTCGGAAATGTGTTCCGCACGGCAGTAATGCTGAGACAGGGTATTTTCATCCACGCTCGGTAACGGGCCACAATCAGGGAGTACAAAGGGTACAGTGCTCTCATCTCAAGTGGTTGTCTACAAATATGTGGCTTTCCAGTCTGAAAGTATTTCTAAAAATATTCTGTAATTCCTTTAGAGAATTTTTGAGAAATAAATATTCAGCACAAAGTCATTCCAATACTATAGTTTTCTTATTTATACTCTTTGTGAGGAACCCACGGCAACCTGAACAGAACAATAGCAGTTAGGAAGACCTGCAGTGTGATTTTATGATGCCAGATTAATAGGACAAATCTTTTTAGCGTGTTCTATTGTTCTTTTGTTGTGAAAGTTTGTCTATCACACATTGATTTATTGAAATGTTTCTGTTCACAAAGGTATAGCTGACTACTTAGTCTTATTTAAGTTAATCTTAGTCAGTTTTTTCCAAAATTCTTTAGCTGTATCGGTTTATGATTAAAAAAAGGTATTGCATGTATAATTCTTTCCATTTTGTAATTAAATGAATATGTATATATTTGTTTTTCTTCATTGGTCTCCAGACTATGAATAAATATATAACAATTCTAAAAAAACATATATATATATATATATATATATATAAAAAGTGTCCTAAAAAGCTGCAGGTTACATCTGAAGCTTGATGAAAACCCACCGGAGGGTGACGCTAATGGTGTTGTATAATAGGTGGAGGGTCATACTGGCAGCTCTGTGTTGCAATGCTTTTTATCTATCTCCAGGAATGACAAACAAAACACGGGGAGACTGGTTGTTACAATCTACTGACAAAATGGACGAGCAGCAGCGAAAGTGCAGAGATGGAAAGGTCTGAACCAGACCGTGGCCGAGGGTAGTCTTGTTCATTCATGCACAAAGGCTTTGTTTGTGTAGCAGACTCGCACGTGCCGAGAGACACCAGGGGGGTTAATCTGTCCTGCAAAATCTCTGATTTTTAATTTTATTTAAATGAAGTGCATCTGGGCCATGAGCAAGGATTTTCTCCGCACACTTGCTGTTGTGGTCCAGTATGAAGCTATGTGGCGTTTCCTCATGCTTACTGTAAAGGCAAAGTCACATGACAACTAGTATTGCTGCCACAAGCGTTTTTCATCTTCTTCTTTTTTCTCCCTTCCCTTTCCTTCGTCCCCGGTTGCACATTAATGTATCCTGTGGCGTAGGCTTGCATGACTGAAATTCTACTCCGCCTGGGTTTTAAACACCCGGAAGGATCGGAAGGCAAAAGTGGGTGGGGGGTTGTGACAAAAAAACTCAAGGGCAATAACAGCAAAGGACGAATGTGTCATCTCGTGCTGATCTCTCATCACTGAGGTTTCTGCTTCGCAACAAAAAATGCAAGAGTCAATTGGCCACTGTGCTCCAAACATGCAGCATACAAATGTGCACGCGTGCGTCTGTGTTTGCATGCATGTGTCTGTGTTTGCATGCGTGCGTGTAATAGCATAAACTGTCCGTTCCACATGCATAAGCAGATTGCTTTACTGTGACCTGGATTGTGTTTGTGCATCATCCGAGACAAAAAAAAGTCTGGAAGCATGGTGGAATGGGGGTGGGGTGTGTGTATGTGTGTGGAGGAGGGGGGGATTATTTAGGAGACCAACGCAACAACACCCAGATTTATGTAACATCTGTCTTTTTTCAATTTAAGCACAGCAGCTCTAACTGTGAAGGTTAGATCTTAAATCTTAAATATTGAAAGAAAGGGGGGGGGTCAGTTTTGATATGTTCTTACAGATATATTTCTGAAACAGACCTGCTTTACATAAACTAGTGCAGAAATAGGAGAATAGCAACCTTTTGAAAAAGACAAATCTTACTCACCATTTTCGCTAAGCCGGACCCCCAAGCTAGTCACAGAATCTGTGATGGAGCGTGCAAAAGTGTACGAGTCGTCCAGGTGGTGGTTATGGTAGGGATTGGAGGCGGCGACGGCGGACGACGAGAAATCATCAAGCTTGATTTTCTTCACCAAAAACGAACGGGGCATGTTTCAACGGATCGGAAGAAGGGCCCAAGAAACACACATGAAAAAAAAAATCAAAAAACAAAAACCAACAAAAAATGAATCGAAACAAATCAAATACGAGAAATGGGTTGACGGTAATCCTTATGCAACTTAAAAGCAGCCCCTCGTATAGGCAAAAAAAAAATAAAGCCACAAAAAATGGTGACACCGATGCTATGTGGTATGGCTCCCTCGTCTTTGGGAAAAAAAATCTTATTCAGCACTGGATAGCTCCTGTGATGCAGCAGGCAAAGAGACGGGGAGGAAGAGAGACAGAGAAAGTGAGAGAGAGAGAGAGAGAGAGAGAGAGAGAGAGAGAGAGAGAAAGCGAGACTGTCGGACTAGCTGAGATCAGCAATCACGCTCGCCTTTATATGGGGGGCACAGGCACTGAGATCAGGTGGTGCTTCGAAATGGAGCTGCTTAGCTTTAATCCATCAAATGTCCCCAGGGACACACATCAAATTACTACTGAACCTTCTGTGCTTCTACACACAGACACAGGAGAGAGAATACAGCCAGCACCCCCCCCCCGGTCACCACCACCACCACTACCACATGTCCCTCCCCCTTCTCTCCCCCTCTCTTTCTCCATGCATTGAGGAAAGAAAGGAGCAGGCAGACAATGGAGACATGTGGATGGAACTACATTCAGGATCCTGTCCCCTATTGTTTTCCAATAAAGTAGCGCAGTTTATGTTGCCTTGTAGCCACATGGCCAGTTCCAAAACGAAGGCATCTCAGCCACCACTGCCCCTGTGGTTTCAGACCCCCACCCCCAGCCCCAACTTCTGGTATTGAACAGAGACTGCTGTGAAGTCTGCAACATTTCCACAAGCCGTCGTCAGCCTTGTATATTAACATTGTGTCTGGTTCACAATTCAATCCCGTGCGCCTACTGACTGTGAGAGATGAACGTGTGTCGAACTAACCATGGCTAAACAGATTAAATCATTATGATCAACACTAAATGTATAATTATGTCTAAAAGTATTAATTAGTCAGGACATGTTGTTTTATAGGCAATTCTCCATGAGCAAATTTTCTTTTTGGGTTTTAGGAGTATGTGAGGACAGCTTAAGAATATTATTATATCTAGTTATTTATTATTATAAATAAGTAAAAAGACATTATTCATATATACATATATATGGCATGATCTAGATATCACTGGTGTAAAACTCAATTTAACTACATATACAGAAAACATATCTGATAAAAAAAACACAGTGCAGTAAATCAATCAAATGGCCAGAATTATTACTGGACATGCATGCACACACACACACACACACACACACACACACACACACACACACACACACACACACACACACACACACACACACAGACACAAAGGGATAGAATAGCATTTGAGTGCAAAGCCTTTCATTTTGCTTTCCTTTGTTAGTGAGTACTCACTATTTAACACTAATTTGGAATGATAATGATGAAAAAAAACATGTTTTTATACCTGCTACTCGCTGGGTTTACATGGAAAAAAATCTTACAAATGCAAATTGAGCAATTAAAATATATATTTAATGAACTTGTGATAAAACTGACAAAGTATTTTCATGAGCCCGAATGTGGCAGTAATATTTACCCTCACCCATTGAAGAAGTTTTATATTTGGTATCTGATGGTTCAGAGGACATTGGACTTCTAAGCGAATGAAAGGAAGCTTCATCAACCCAGGGCTACATTCTCTACAAAATGGGGCACCTGTTTGAAAACCACATGTTGGTTCCTCCAAGGCAATGCCCTAAAAACACCCTAACAAAACAATACGCCTGACTTTTCTGTGGCACACACCTTGGTGTCAGTATTGTCTACAAGCTACACACAATTAGCATTCAATAAAAATTCAAACGTAATTACCACAGTGCAAGCTCAAGAACGACACAAAGGAGAATAAAGCAGAACTCAGTCCAGGCAACAAAGGTGTATAACAGTAGAACCAATGCATGGGGCAAAAACAGAAAAGGAAGAAAGGCTCAGTCGGATTGATAGCAAAGTTCGTTTAGCACCAAATCTGAAGACAATGGCCTGGACAGCTTCTTTGTTATCATTGATTGAAGTTGTGGTGTGACTCGCGGAGTCATCAACCCATGTGGCCAATTACTTGGCAGCAGGTGGTGCAGTAGTTAAGGAACTGGACTTTCCGCCAGACGGCTGCTCTTCCCCAGGAGGCAAGCTAGTGCCATACCCCTGAGAAAGTTACTCAACCTGAATTTAAATGGGGAGACTGAGAAATTGTGAGCTAAGGAAGTTACATATTCGCTTTGCATGTGCGTAAAGACGTGAATAATCGAAGGTGACATGTATAGATTAAAAAAAAAAACATACATGAAACAAATACTACGGCTGTCTCGCTTAACACAGGGTGGGCCCTATGATCGCAGGTTCTAATCAGGATCTGGTCTCCCGCCGAATGTAACTGGGAGACTCTTAGTGGAGTACATGTACAAACACAGCCAGGGGTAAGAAGGCAACCAGCTGGTGTTCTCTCTGCGTGTTGCTCAACAGGAACCACTGCAAACCCTACAGGTTTACAGCGCTTTTGGGAGGGATGTACCTCTACTCCAGTTAGCACCGTATGCTAGTGGATAATACTACTCTTTATAGTAATTCTGTCTTAATTAACATAAAAATGTGACATGTGCCATGGCTTTCATTGGAAACACCCTTTTTCTGAAATGAAGATGTGCTCAAAACCCGCAAAAATTTCTGATACATAGTGAGTTTAAGCATTTAACTGTCTAATACTACATCCAAAACGGCCCTCCAGTAATGTGACAGGAAATATATATTTTTTAAATGAAATTACTTATTGGGAGTTTGAGAAACACATTGAATGAGAAAAGATAGAATTGATCGTGTCAGGTAGTCAATGGATGTAACCTATTGACACAATTTTCATTTTGAGGACACCTTCGTCTTCTACATTCTGGAGTCGAATAAATTCCAGATACTGTCTTGGATTTGCATACATGTTTTTTATAAAATGACAGAATAATATATATATATATATATAATGATATATTAGATATTTTAATTTAGTAGAAAAGAAGGGTCCCACCTGCTGTGTTTCGTCATCTAATTAAATAAAAATGGGAACTACTTTGATCTTCTGAGAAATAAGTTTTGGAGAAAGCCAAGGGGTAATTTCAATACAAACTGCTCTACATGACAAGGGGGTAAAATGAAATCACCCACTCTGCTTAGCCCTTAGACAGCAGCTTTGTTATGTAGTCTGGGAGGTCAAGCAGGTCATAAGATCCTGATGCCTTTGTACAGCCTGCGATGGATGTCCCCACCAGGGTAATGATGTCAGACACTGATTCCCACAGGATGCCGTTTTTTGGGCCAGCCCCCTGTTCCAAAGACTGGGATAGTCTGAGAAGAGGCCATCTGGATTCCGATGACAAATTTGGAGATGCAAGCGTATTATCAGGAATTTCTTTAATCCAAAGCTGATTTTTAAAATGTATACCTGCACACTATGTGCCAAGGAATTAAACTGTCCAAGTGTTCATGGAAATTATCAACATTTAGTTTCACTATTTTTTTGCATTGTGTTCTTGATTTCTATCTTCATCATGGATACAATATTTATTTTCCAATCACAGATGTAATGTTTTCTTCAAAACTTTATTGTTATTGACCAGAAATCTTCCCTAGATGATTCTTAGATTTACCAGACACACCACCCCCAATGTAGTCGTCCGTTAAAAACAAGCTGAGGTTAACTCTTAGGAGGTTCGGGGACCACAACTTTTTTCACATTTTGAAGGCCTTCCACAACATCTTGTGGTAGGTAGCTGCACAAAATTACTGTGTTTAGTAATAAATAAATGCTTGAGTATCAGCTGCCTGAAAAGTCTGCAGGTGTTTCTTCTTTGACTAACACAATAACTTACCACTGTAACTCATAACGTCGGGTTATTTTTAAATTATGCCTCACAACAGGTTTTTTCCTCGCGGTCTATCAGCGTCACAACAAGTCACTGTTTTCCAGATGGAATTTCACCTTTTGGTCAGTTATTCCAAAGACCGGAACCATTCATTCATAACATTTTATTTTCAGTACGACTGTAAACCACGTTGGCGCTTCGAGGAATAGATGTTTAGCAAGCACGCTCTTTTTGCGAACGCTCGTCCTGTGTTAAATGTCTGAAACACATTTACACGAGCAAGGCTATTTTTAACTATACGATTTCGTTCCTGTTAACGTCAAACTATCGTAATTCAGCTTCAAAGTTTAAAAGGATACGTGAGGTGACACACCTCTCTACGATTTACACAACAATTCAAGGGAATTGCGCTGTAGATAAGACACAGCCAGCAACAACGCTTTCGATACGGAACTATAACATTATTGGAAAGCAAGCATTTTATGCATTCTTATCCTATTTAAAAAACAAGTTTCAAAACTAACCATGTTCACTGCGCACCGAAATGGTGAGCCTTACGCCCATTATAGTTTTGGAAGCTAATGAAAAGCCACTGGTGGGTATTTTCATTGATATGGAGTAATTTTCCTCTTCATGGCGATAAAGATTTCTCGTGGAGAGCTAGCTATTTGCAGGTCGCCGTCGACAGGGTCATTGGGACATTTTTGCCTCTTTTGTTTGGGTGAATGCGTGGGCTTCTTTTAATGGGATGATGCAGGCATCTGGGCGACAGCTAATTCGGTTTAAGTGCAAGTGCACTGTCTCCTTTGTTTTCATATGCAAAGTGAGCCTTTGAATTAAATGGTTCTGTGTTGTCCAATTCTTGATTTAATGAGATGGGAGTTTTTATGCTCATACGCTGAATGTTTGCTGTTGCAATGTGTTAAAAAAATTGTGACGGGGTAGGAAGGACGGGTCCTGCAGGTGAAAATCTAACAATGTTCAACAAGAAAATGTCCCGAATTCTCTGTTACGAATAAATATTTTGCATATTTCAAAGAAATCTTCATTCAGCAACAAACATAAAAACAAAAGAAACGTTATTTCGTAAGAAACGCAAATTTAGTCTGTGTCACTTGTTTTTCACTGGCATCTTCTCTTTTAAACCTCTACAGTAGTCATAGTGATAATGAAAGTCAGTCTAATTGGTAAACCCAATTTCTCTTTCTTTGTGATCAATACGCTAATTAATTAATTTACTCAGGAGAAGCCTGTGTGTTGGCGGATAGCGGTGAGATTGGGAGCCGTGACCTCACACTCCTCACAAATAGATATTGACTTTGCCGACAGCCACTTGCCCTTGGCCACGTATTTCACCTTTGTTGTGGCAGAGGACACCTCCCTGTGAACAGAGGGTCACATCATTCTTCTTTACCCATAGTCCTATGGGGTAAACTCATTTTCTCTCTACTCGCAATGAAAAAATAAATCTTTGCCCTGGAGAAATTGTTGATTGTGCCATTTCCCAAAACATTAGGGGAAAATGTCTTCTTTTCATTAGTTCAGGACCCCAGTGTTCTAAATAAGATTATTTCTGGTTAATCTGTGGTTCCTTCAGTAGGCCTTGCATATTTTACATTTTCCGGTAAGAGTGAGTTTTTTGTGCTGAAAAACTATTATAGAAAGCGCAAAAAATCTCACATCACAATGAGATCAACTTGTGTCCCCCCGTCACCAAGTCTGTCAGCGTTCCCATCAAATGGACTGTAATGCGCTGCTAAAAGAACTGTGCCTCTGAGGGTGCAAATAATTCCGTTATCACTCAATGTAGCTTGTCCTGGAGCACTCCAGCCTACATAGAAAGTGCACTGCGTCAATCCATGCAACATGAATGGCGGGGGGGGGGGGGGGGGGGGGGGGGGGGGGGGGGGGGGGGGGGGGGGGGGGGGGGGGGGGGGGGCCGGGCGCGGGGGGGGGGGGGGGGGGGGGGGGGGGGGGGGGGGG
>JAOYSI010009513.1:0-10870 GCA_025775065.1 Hiodon alosoides | reverse complement strand
TGAGCACTGTTGGGGCCATAATACGGAAGTGGAAAGACAATCATTTCACCATAAATTTGCCTCGACCAGGTGCTCCTAGCAAGATTTCTGACAGGGGAGTGAAAAGAATAATCAGAAGAGTTGTCCAAGAGCCTAGGACCAGTTGTGTAAAGCTTCAAAAAGACCTGCAATTAGCAGGTACTGTTGTCTCAAAGAAAACAGTAAGTAATGCACTCCACCACCATGGTCTGTATGCACGCTCACCACGCAAGACTCCATTGCTGAAAAAAAAGCATGTTGAAGCTCGTTTAAAGTTGGCTGCACAACATTTGGAAAAGCCAGTGAAATTCTGGGAGAATATAGTGTGGTCAGATGAGAGCAAAACTGAACTGTTTGGATGCCATAATACACACCCTAAAAACACCATATCAACAGTGAAGTTTGGAGGTGGGAACATCATGGTGTGGGGCTGCTTTTCAGCAAATGGTACTGGCAAACTGCTGGCATCTACCAGGATGATGAAGATGAAACGGGGGTGGACATTTCAGCAAGACAATGATCCCAAACACACAGCCAAAGAAACTCAACTGGTTTCAAAGAAAGAAAATAAAGCTGCTAGAATGGCCCAGCCAATCACCTGACTTAAATCCCATTGAAAATCTATGGAAAGAACTGAAGATCAAGATTCATAGAAGAGGCCCACGGAACCTTCAAGATTTAAAGACTGTTTGTGTGGAAGAATGGGCCAAAATCACACCAGAGCAATGCATGCGACTAGTTTGTCCATACAGGAGGTGTCTTGAAGCTGTCATTACCAACAAAGGCTTAAATATTTATTTAATACAACGTATTAAATAAATATCAGTTCAATACTTTTTCCCTGTGTCATTTCACATTATTACACATAACTGAGCATTTGCTGAGCTCATTTGTATGTATGTTTTGTATGTATGGATTGTCATGTCAATAGCACCTTTGGAAATATATTTACTGAGAAAAATGGTGACGTGTTCAATACTTATTTCACCTGCTGTATGTACATTGATATGATATGCTTCAGGTGCCCTACACTGTGACAGTGGCTGGGACTAAATCAAAACTTTTACTACATACCAGGGGTAGGGAATTTGTGTTCTGCCACCTTAAAACCTGACAACCCAACAATAGGACCTGCTACTGACTGACAATAGTTCTCAGAATATCCCTTTATTCAGGGCCTGTACCTAAGGCAAAAGTGTTGGAGTGAGTTTGGAGCTTGTTTGAGCCAAACCAGAGATTTGGAAGAATTAGTGAGTGATTTTTGGATTCGGAACGTTTTTTGATGGAGAATCTGATTTGTATGTTGAACAATTTTGTAAGAGAACTTGATTTGGCTCACAACCTTTTGGCACTGCTTTATTGTCTTTGGTTTTTGTTGCCCATTTTGTACCACTGCCTAGCCACTAAAGAAACAACATTTTTCCGGTTGGTAATTAAAAAAAAATGTGATTTTTTTTTTTTCACAACACACCCCAGGGTTGTTACATATTATATATAAAAAACTTAGCCCCCTTAGTGACCAGTCATGTAGAATTAAATATAAGAATAGGGCATATTTTTTGTATGTGATAATGCATATCTTTTAAAACATTTTAATTCCTCACATGTAGTATACACTCACCAACCACTTTATTAGGTAAACCTCTTCAACTGCTCGTTAATGCAAATATCTAATCAGCCAATCACGTGGCAGCAACTCAATGCATTTAGGCATGTTGACTCGATCAAGACGATGTTCAAACCAAGCATCAGAATGAGGAAGAAATATGATTTAAGTGACTTTGAACATGGCATGGTTGTTGGTGCCAGACGGGCTGGTTTGAGTATTTCAGAAACTGCTGATCTACTGGGATTTTCACGCATAACCATCTCTAGGGTTTACAGTGAATGGTCTGAAGAAAAAAAAATATCCAGTGAGCGGCAGTTCTCTGGGCAAAAATGCCTTGTTGATGGCAGAGGTCAGTGGAGAACGGCCAGATTGGTTCGAGCTGATAGAAAGGAAACAGTAACTCAAATAACCACTTACAACCAAGGTATGCAGAAGAGCATCAAACCTTGAGCAGATGGGCTACAGCAGCAGAAGACAACACCGGGTGCCACTCCTGTCAGCTAAGAACAGGAAACTGAGGCTACAATTTGCACAGGCTCACCAAAATTGGACAGGAGACGATTGGAAAAATGTTGCCTGGACTGATTTCTGCTGCAACATTCAAATGGTAGGGTCAGAATTTGGCATAAAAAAAATGAAAGCATGGATCCATCCTGCCTTGAATCAACGGTTCAGGCTGGTGGTGGGGGTGTAATGGTGTGGGGTATATTGGCACACTTTGGGCCCCTTACTACCAACTGAGCATTGTTTAAAAGCCACAGCTTACCTTAGTATTGTTGCTGACCATGTCCATCCCTTTATGACCACAATGTACCCATCTTCTAATGGCTACTTACAGCAGGATAACACACCATGTCACAAACCTCACATAATCTCAATCTGGTTTCTTGAACATGACAGTGAGCTCACTGTACTCAAATGGCCTCCACAGTCACCAGATCTCAATCCAATAGAGCAGCTTTGGGATGTGGTGGAATGGGATATTCGCATCATGGATGTGCAGCCGACAAACCTCCAGCTATCATGTCAATATGGACCAAAATCTCTGAAGAATATTTCCAGCACCTTAATGAATCTATGCTACAACAAGAGTTAAGGCAAAAGGGGGTCCAATCCAGTACTAGAAAGGTGTACCTAAGAAAGTAGCCGGTGAGTTTATGTAGGCTTATTTCTGTACCAAGCCTATTCCCAATATAATATTTGTTTTGAAAACATTTAATACATTTCCATCAATTTAAAATTTGTATCAAACTTTATTTTAGTTATAGTAATCATGTTTTATAAACAATATATAAGAAGGAATTTTGAAACCATGAATTCAGCCCAATATTTTACTAACCCAGTTATTTCTAATTTCATATCAATCTCTGGATTAAATGGACTGTGGATTAATATGTGATGAAACATATCTAATGGACCTGACAATTAGTTTCCATAGAAACCGCCATTCAGTCCTTACCATCTGAAATATGTTCGCTATGGCTGCAATTCCACAGTTTACCAGTAGATGGAAGAAATCTATCAGTTAAGGCAAGTAATTGAATATTTACTCAGAAGCAGACAGCGATCATCATCAACAATAACAATAATAACAATAACAACAAAACTGCGTAAAGTGGTAGAGGGTAATATATTTTTTAACACTGCCATCGTCCCACTGTATATAACACAATACATACGTCTGGTCATTGATGAGTTATGCTCATATCCAATCAGTTCATAGAGTGAATTAACAAATGGCCAGATAGCCTAGAGACTGCAGTCTGGTTTCCCTTGGTTCCGAGACAGGGGGCCACAATGCACAATTGTTATCGAAATGGTCTTCAGTCCAGTTATGTGAACCAATTACATTCATGCACCAGCCTCTGAAACCACCAAGTGACCAGCCTAGAGATGACCAAAGGAATTGTCCATATAATTTCTCCTTTTAAAGCTGAGAGCTTGCCCTTTTCAAACCATTCAAACCTATGAGAAACTGTTTTTAATTTATAAGACTTTGAAGTTACTGGTGAAACTTGCATGGTGGTGCTGGAAAAGACCTTTAGGCAGGCCTTAAAGGGTTTAGTACTCAGCCTCTACTCTCTAGAACTATTATGCTTAACCTCTCTTACCTACAAAAGCCCACCATTCCTAAAGGCATATTGTGATTTGCGCATTGTAAGGCTGCACTGTCCCAGACTGTCACACAGGCTCCCATCAAAACTTTGTTAATATTAGGGTGGACAATAGAATGCTATCCCTTTTGGGCTCAGCCAACAAACTGCAAAATAACTCTGGAATTGCTGAAACACTGGCGCGAGGGAATAGGAAACTAATTGAATGGAACGTTCACAGAGCGTGTTCTGAGTAGCAGTGTTCTATCTCACCCAATGGCACTGAGAAAAATAGCCTCTACCTCTTTTCTTTTCTTAATTACTACCATCTGCTAACAGCTAGCTTAAAACAAATACACTTGTAACGTAGTAGCCAGTGGTGCCATGATATAGCCAAAAATGTGGGTGAAAGGATATTGGAGATAATTGTATAAATGAAATGTTAACTCTTTGATGCGTTTCATATTTTTGAGGGAAAGGTGATGCCCAGATCAAACTAATCTTAAATTAAAGATTTTTCTTCATTCCAATAAACTATTATATGTAGCATTTTTTATATTTGAGGTAGGATACTAACTACAAAGATCAGACTTCACATTTTTCTTGAATATATGTGTTGTGGTAAATGGAGCCTTAATGATATTTACATATAGGGTAGAACAGATTGTACTCTTTCGAATGATGTAACTTTGCAAATTTAAAAAAAAAAAAAACACTATATGGACAAAAGTATTGGGCCGCAAAAGGGGGGACCGACTCAATATTGATGCCTATGGATTTAGAATGGGATGTCATAAAAGCTCCTGTAGGTGCAATATGTAGGGTTCCTTTTTTCTATAAAGTGTATATAGAAGCACATGCACAAAAAGTTTTTAATGTAAATCTAATCTGAGGCTTATTCCCGCCAGATATTCATAAACATAGATTCTACAGAGATTCTTAAATTGATGACACAGAACAATGAAGTTTAAATAGAAAGCATCCTCCCTACCGGTGCCATTGGGTCCTATTCAGAACAGCTAGGGCTGGGGAAAAAAATACCCTTAAAATTAAGTATAAACATAAATATATACAAAACTACAGTAGCTAGAGCAAAACCAGATTCTGAAACTGCAGACTGACTTACGGAATATTCATTGAAATATTTGCTGAAACTAGTTTAAATTTTTTTTTTCCTATTTGTCCATCCTATTAATAGTGACCAGATACATGGGAATGCATACACTGTATGGTCTTGAGTCCATCTGTGCTATTACTATCCAATCTCTCTTCCGTTGTTGATTACTTTGAATGCTTATGCCACTTTAAAAAAAGACAATGAATCTTAATGAAACATTAGAAGCATGCAACTAGCACTTATAAATACACTTTCCTTGAATAATCAGACTGTGATTTTCTTGTTGATCAGGAACATTGACATGTGCATTGCTGAAATGTGGCACCAGCCCTCTTGTATTGCGTAACAAAGTTTCTCCCCCCTGGCTTCTGTTATCTTGAAAGGTCTTGTGCATCTGGCCATGGAAGAGGCTGTGTACCATCTATAAATGATCCAGATTAACACAGTCTCTCTCCCTGACTCTCCCTGACTCTCTTTATTCTGAATAAATGTCTGAGTTATTGTAATACAAAAAAATATTTGTATCTATGTTAGATTGACAATTTCCCAACCTATAGACATGGCTACATTCTAGACTGAGTCTGTGCATCAGGACTTTGGGTCACTAGCCCCAAGGACAATGAATTAGGCAACCCTGATCATTTGGCTGTCTCCTTTGATCTAGGAGATACACTGCCTTTTATCTGCAGTTTTTAAATCTCCTTTCGCAATTTAAAAGCAGTTTTAAAAAAAAAACCATGACTCTCTGGCTACTGTCTACAAAGCTCCTCCCCTTACATCCAGCCCAGGCAACTTCATCATATCTAACCCCTGCTATACAGCTGAGCTGCGTTCCTTAAAAACAAACTGAACTTTAGCACAAATGAAGAAAAAATCAATCCCAACAACAAATTTATGAGGTACCCTGAAATCTGATTGAACCAATTTTTAATAGACAACGGCTAAGGTCAACCAAAGATTCTTTTAGTCTCTATCAACAATCTGCCTTTTAGACCGTTGCCTGCTTCCTCAGAGCAGTGCAATATGTTCTTGACTTTCTATAATGAAAAAAATAAAGATCATCCATAACCATATCCTGTACACCGCTGCTAGTCCTGCTCGGTCCCTCTCTGCTCTTGATTACACGGGCAGTCCATTTGCAGAATTCCCTCCATTGATTACCAGTATAGTCAAATATATAGCTTTAAAAGCCAAAACTGCTACCTGTGTCCTTGACTCAGTGTCTTCCCCCTAATCAAAACCTGTATTTGTGTTGATTTGTTAATAACATTATCTATGTGTTACAGGAGAGGTTCTTGCACTTTTTAAAATTGCTTCCATCACTCTTCTGAAGAAACACAATTTCGATCCACATGTTCTAAGTAACTGTAGGCCTATATCCAACTTTCCTTGTTGTTCTAATGTACTAATGAAACAGTGTTTTTCTGCAAGATTTAGATTCTCATTTCTGTTTCAAGGGTTCAGTTCTTGGTCCAATCCTTATTTTTCCTTTTTTTCCTTTTCTTGGTATTTTCAGGACACCTGAGCTGAAAATACCATTTTTAATGCAGAGGACACCCAGTTTTACATACAATGCCCTTTAGACACCACCTGTGCTGCTAATGCCCTGTCATCCTGTATCCTTGATTGAGGCACGGGTCAGTCTTGCGGACTCAAGCGGGAGCAGCACTGGCACAGCCATCAGCACTTGCTGGGAATTCGGCTGATTAATAGCCTTTATTAACAACTTGGTTTTTCCCAGCAGGTGGGCGGGTTTTTGGGAGAAAGCTGGAGTGAAGACAGCACAAGAAGAGACGACGGACAAAAAAGGAAAAGACGGCGAAAAGAAAAAAGGACCCCGAACCAAGACGGGGAAAAGAACTGGGAGACGCAGCAGTGTCAATGCGTTACCTACTTTCAGTTATTTGGGGGCCAAGCAGTGAAGCTGCTTGGGCAACCTATTGTGTTTCTACCTTTTCTTCTTATTATTACTATGCTTCTTCTTCTGCCATTGGAGTCTATGGCAGCCCCTACAACCATATAGTAAAACGTTGTGAAATTTGGCACACTCATTGGGGACAGTCCCAGTAATATAGATATTTTGGATTTATTTTATTTTCAAGTTTTTTCATTATATCTCCTACAATTTTTGTCTGATCTACCCCAAAATTGGCAAAGATAACCTTTAGACCAAGATTTTTGATTTTCAAAACTAAACGGGGTCATATCTCAGCAACACTTTGAGAAATTGACACCAAACTTGGAATAACGACTCGAAAACCCTCTTATGAGCACGTCCAAAATATTTCATGTCATGTGACCACTGAAGGGCCGTAGGAAGCGAACATGGGTTTTGGCTATTAACTGTTTACATTAAAGATGTAAAAACGTATCACAGGCCACTGTCCAATGTTCACCAAATTTGGCACAGATGATCGTCAGATCAAGCCTCACAAAAGTTATCAAACGGAGTTTTGGTTTTCAAAACCATTTGTCCTTTACATCAAATTGAAATTGGTGGCGAAGCCGCCAAACAGGAAGTGATGTCATATCTTAGCAAATCTTTGATGCATTCACACCAAACTTGATATATTTACTCTGAACAATGTTCTGAGGATTCCTAAAATGTTTTTTGAGTCATTTTAACTGCTTGGCTCCCTCATTGCTGATTGCAGCTTATAGTTGATTTTTGTTAACTTTGGTATATAGTCCGCCAATCCCGCGAGGAACTCGGGCAGGACTGTTTTCAGTTTTCTTTTGTTGTGCCTGTTTTAGCACGAAGGAATAAAAAGCGGCTTGTCTGCCTGCTCATCAACATTGTACCGCCGTGGTTACTGCTGTGTATTACAATGACCTAGCCAGTCTGAGTGTGTTTCACGATTCTTTGGATTACCTCTATTGCGCTGCTGCCTATGTATGAACTGTGCCCGTCTAATGGTAGGTTGATTAGGTCTTACAGTCAAACTCGGTGCTTGGATCATACTGTCCTGCGTGGAGTCACGTTAAAGATGAATTTGCCCTTTTTTCATGGATCCAGCAGAGGCTGCCTCTCTTTGTGCGGCTTTCGGCTGCACAAGGAGGACTAGTGGGGGAACATGATCCCCAGCTGCATCATGCTACCTCCCTTCTGGAGGAACTTATGCTGCAAATACCTCCCAGAAACACTCTGGTAAGGCTTGTGAGTACACCAGCAGTTCCTCCATCTCCAGGAGTGGGGGCTATGTATTGGAAAAGATGGATCCCCTGACTAGTGTGAAGGATTTCCCCTTCAGTGTTTTTTTGTATTTTGCTCATCAGCCCGCTGCGTTCCAGGACGATTCAGCAAGAATTGCATGCATTGTTTTGCTGCTAACAGGGCATCCAGCCCAGGAGAAGGATGATGGAGAACAACTATTTATACTACAGCAAGGAAAGGAGTCTGTCTCGGAACACAGCATGACCTTTCATATCTTGGATGCTGGTAGTGGATGGAATGAGTGCACCCTGCTCACTGTGTATCGAAGCGGGCTCAACGACTCCTTACAAACTTGCTCGCTAGCAGAGGTGAAGATTTAGGATTAGAGCAGCTGATGCAACTCTGTATTCGGTTAGTCAATTTAATTTGATCTTGAAGAGTCAGTGCAATTCAGCACCTGTCCAATTGCCGTTCATTTTCCCTCGTCGCCTATATCATTCATGCCCATGGATAGGATGCACCCACCTATCTCCATTAGAAAAACAGAAGAATTGACTGGAATTTATGTTTGTATGGTGGTGAAACAGGTCTTATCAGTTCTATGTGTCCTGCCCACTCTGCAGTCCATTCCTTTCCATCCAGTGCCTCCTTAAGTGCCTTGAATTGTCCCTGTATGTCTCCCCTTTAGCTCCATAATCTGGTTTGCATCGTTGGGGGTCTGAGAATTGTTATTTTTCTGCCCTTATAGATTCCGGTTCGACCAGGAGCTTAATTTCCCAAACCATAGCCAGTCACTTGAACATCCCTCTCGCCCCATATATGCCAGTTCTCCGGATTAACGCCATAAACGGACAACCTATTACATAGTCCCAGCAAAGTCATCAACCGACCCACCCCTGTCTGCTTGCAAGTGGGAGTACTCCATCTGGTCCTGGACCCTCCAGGTTCGAAGATCATTCTTGGATACCCCTGGTTACATCCTCACTATTCCACTATTTCCTGGCGTAAAAAACAAAACAAAAAAAAAACTGTCTGCCTGGAGTGAAAACTGTTTGGCTTACTGTCTGACCCTGACCTTTAGAGCTACACAGGTAGAAAGCCCCGCTTGGTCCAACACGCTCATCATCCCACTGAAATACAAGGACCTTGCAGAGGTTTTTACTGAAACTAATGCCACTTTTCTTCCTCCCCATAAATCGTGGGATTGCGCCATCGAGTTAGTACACGGTTGCTCTCCCTGGGGGTAGGTCTACCCCTTGTCACTCCCAGAATCTGGCAATGGATAATTACATCAAGGAAGCCCTGGATCATGGTTTTATTCGGCCCTCTACCTCACCTGCTGCTGCAAGTTTTTTCTTTGTGGAGAAAAAAGACAGCGGTCTTCGTCCTTGCATTGATTATCAGGGTCTGAACCACATTACACTCAAGAACCAATTTCCCCTTCCTCTGGTCCCTACTGTCCTGGAACAACTACAGGGTATTTAAGAGTATATAAGAGTGGTTACCATATGATTCAGATTTGAGAAGGGAAAGAATGGAAGATGGCTTTTGTCACTAGCAACAGAATATTGAATAACTGGCCATGTCATACAGCCTTGTAAACAAACCATCGGTGTTCCAAGCCTTCTAGAACGAGGCTCTCCGTGATTTTTGGAACAGATTTGTTATAGTTTATATAGATACCTTGATGTACTCCTCCTCCCTAGCAAACATGTCTCCTATGTCAGCACTGTGCCCAGTTATTGCATCACCACCTCTATGTCAAAGTGGAGAAGTGAGACTTCATTTCCTTTGGTATGTGGTCAGCACAAAGGGAATTGCTACGGATCAATCCAGGGTCACTGGCGTTACTGAATGGCCCCAAACGACTAATGTTTAGGCCTTAAAACGGTTCCTGGATTTTGAAAATTTTCATAGACGGTTCATGAGGAACTTCAGTACAGTCATACAGTATAGTCAGACCCCTTACTTCTCTGCTAAAGGGATCTCCACATTGGCTGAAGTGGACAGCTGATTCATCCCATGCCTTTGCCTGTATAGAAACACCCTGATCCTTCTCTTCCCTTTGTTGTAGAAATTGATGATTCAGATTCAGGCGTGGGAGTGGTCTTGTCACAGCGTAACTGCAGTCTAAGCTGTACCCTTGCGCCTTCTTTTGGCGCAAACTCAATCCCTTAAATTATGAACTAAATTATGACACTGGAAATAGAGAGCTTCTAGCAATGAAGTTGGCTTTCGGTGAGTGATGTCATTGGCTTGAGCGAGCTCAACATCCTTTCTTAGTGCTCACCGATCATCGGAACTTAAAAATATTTGCACTCAGCTAAGTGCCTTAACACACGCTAGATGGGCTCCGTTTTTTACACAAAAAAACGGGGCTTACAGGCATGGTGGCAAGAATTCTAAAGCTGATGCACTATCTAGGGAATTATATGTGGCCATAACAGGGCCTACAGGTGAACACATTCTACCGTGCATCTGTCTTGTGGCCCCCATCAAATTGGACATTGAGGAGACCATACGCCAAACACTTGTTTCAGATCCTGCTCCGTCCACCTGTCCTTCCTCCAAGAAGTACGTCTGGATTCCGCATCATCATCTGCTCCAGTAAGTTCAAACCATAATCAGCGCACTCTTTCCCTGAACCAGCCGACCTACTGGTGGTACTCGCTGTGCCGCGACATTGCTCGTTTTGTCCTAGCATGCGCAGTGTGTGTGCAATCCAAGTCACCCCGTTAGCTCAATCAATCAATCAATCAATCAATCAATCAATTTTATTTTTATACAGCGCTATGTCACAAAGCTTTACATACAGAAAAATACAGTATGTCCCAGGCCTGACCCCCCAAAAGCATGCCAGTGGCAACAGTGGCAAGGAA
>JAOYSI010009512.1:0-10871 GCA_025775065.1 Hiodon alosoides | reverse complement strand
CAGTCCAGATTTTCACAGTGATTTTCAGCTTTGTGATACACACAGTATGTGATCAGTGTATATATATATATATATATATATATACAAACATATATGTAGGGTATATAAATATATATATAAACCTGCCATTTACACATCATTTTTACATTTCAAGAGGTGCACCTTGATCTGCACTCACTCTCTCTCTCACTCACTCTGCTCCCACTTGTTCCCGCCCCCACCTCGCCAATCATGCCGGTTACCATAAATACACGGTAGGCAGCTCTGAAGCGGCTTTGCCATCAGTGGGGCCGAGCGCCCGTTTCAGCGCAGGCGCGGTTTTACAGCTCCGGCTCGTTGAGATGCAATGCCAGGCCTGCATTTTCCCCCATCACATCGCCGCACTTCACTGACGTGTTCATCGACAACTGGCAGGGCGTGGCAGCTCTGGGAGAGCTCGCATGTCATTGGCTATCACTGCTATAATATCTGGCCCCCACAAAGAGCTGGAGTTGGGAGCCATTGCATATTGAAATTGGCTTGATATTACTTGCAGGCAATCCATTTAGAAGAATACTCCTGCTTTTTTTTATTGTTCTTGACACATATATCAAATATATCAAAAAGCTTTAGATTTCTCTGCCAGCATTCCTGTTCTGATTTAAGTCAGTATAAAGGAAGTCTACAAATAGGGGGGAGTCTAACAAAATGCAATTTCAATTACACTTTTCAGAGCTGCAGAATCCCTCCAAATAGTGATAGTTTTATTACTCATGCTTGGACATTCTAAATGGGTGAAATAACATTGAAGGTGCATGGTAGTGGTTCATTGTAAGCCAGCATTTTATGTACAAAACAGAGAGGAGTAAATTTAGGGGTGGTACATCGCAGGACCAGCTAGAACTTAATTCGAGGCATTGGTGTGCAAGGCCCTGAGAGTACAAATCGTATTACGCCCCTGTGCGTGTTAGCAGTACGTGGATTTGGCCAAATGAATTTGATCCAGCAGGGAGACGCAAAACATCGCATAAACTGGACAAAATAAACTGCCACTCCTCTGAGTTGCATGATGGAGCAGTATTTTTCTCCAGAAGAGGAAATATGAGCCCTGACTACCTCCTCTCTCACCCTGGCTCTCTGAGAGCGTGGAAATTGTTCCAGCTGCCTGTGTCACGTGACTTCAGCGCACTCCAAGAGCCCAGTCGGAACGGGCACGCGTGGAGGGTGCCTTGAAAATGAGCCGTCCTTATGAACAGATACTACGAAATCCAATGTTTTTTAAACGTAAATATTTTTGGTCTTCTTGTAACTGCACCCGTTCAGCGTTTGGCTCCTAAACGCCTTTAGCTATGTTTACTGTACCTGGCATATTTGTAGACACCTGTACTGTACGGAGAGCTGTTTGGAAATGTCACTTTCAGAAGGCTAGTAAACGTTTCATTTAAAAATCTTTTGCATTTCTAAGTCACCTCAAGGAATCCCACTTCGTCTTTACAAGGGGAACGCTCACTCGGGTCCACTCATGTGAACCCACTTGATGCAGTAATGATGCAGGTGGGGAATCAGATCAGGCTTTTTGATTGTTTGAGCTCAGTTCTCACTCACCCAGCAGAAGGGTACCTGCATAAAGTACATATATAGAACTCTATAGGCGGACAGATGCTCGATTGGCAAAACTGCTGCAGGTCGTACGGCTATGGCCAACTTCATCCTACAGCAAAGTCAACAGGAGTTTTTACAAGAACACTGGTAGTTGATAATAATGGAAACGTTGAATATGCATAACTTACGTGTTTGGTTAACCTACAGTGGTAAGTGGTTGTACTCAGACTAACATTTCGACTTACGGCCATCTCTCTCGTGCCCGCAATCTGCTATATAATAATGTCTTTCTCTCCATGTCCCCAGTACCCTCATTTCCAACAACAATCTAGGTGAATAATAACGTCGGCGACTGCATGGTTGTAAATCATCCAGGAATTCTGTCACGCGCAGTGACTGTTAACAGCTTTGATTCGTGAAAATTGAACATGTTTGTATGACACGATCCAAGATTTGAATAATAGGTCATAAGATCCCTATGGCACAAACCTGGCCGCGCGCAGTGGAAGATTTGTCATTGGTCCCAAAGGGCGCTTAAACTGTTTTGATCATACGACAATGAGAAGATTAGGCACAGCCTACTCCAAGGACATTGCAAGCCTTCAGCCACATTTAAGATTATACAGTTATGCTCAAACTGAGATCTGCCCTCTGATGTGTGTGTGGTGTCTATCTAGAGACACAGCGTGTGTGTATGAACTGAACTGTGCCACTAAGGGCACTATCAGAGGTTTAAACCACAACTACACCACCACTTGTTTAAATAGAGCCAGGGGACTGTTTCCCTTGTCTTCCAACAGCAACACCGAATAACATGTAATTACACAGCTAGAATAGTGAAGTATTTATATAAATCACCGATAGGCAGCTTCTTTGGCTAAACTCACGAAACACTTATAATACTCAATGCCTTTTCTCACACGGATCTATCCCACGAATGGCCAAATATTAACACTCAATACAAGAACCAATATAAAATATATCTAACAAAACAAACAGTAAAACACTAACAGAACAGTAAGATATACATTGCTGGGCATGTATTAGGCTACCGAGCCTTTTTACATAAATGTAGTCTTTGCTGTTTTTGGTGTCTTCTGCATTACTGTGTAAATAGAAAAAAAGCAGTTTTAAGATTTCCAAATATTAATTTTCTGAAAGAAGAACAAGGAGTTGGCAAACAGATGGTACGGCCTCCACAGAGCCCTGATCTCAACATCATCAAAGCTGTCTGGGATTACCCGGACAGACAGAAGCAAGCGAGACAGCCAGTATGTCTCGAAGAACTGTGGTACGCTTTCCAAGATGCCATTAGTCTTATAAAACTGCACGACGGTGTACCTAAGAGAACTAATGCCGTTTTCTGCATTTTTACTGTTTACTGCCCTTTATAGTATTTATTTTATATTTAGAAACTTTTCGTTTAATTATTTTGGATAGCATCTTCCCTTTACAGGTAGTCCCTAAGTCCCTAAGACTTTTGCACAGGACTGTAAAATAAAGTTTAAAATAAACTTGATAAAATAAACGGTTCTCACAAACTATAATAGAAAACATTTAACGAATAAAATGTTAACAAACAGCCTTACTGCTTTGGAGAAGATGTGTGACTAAACAAAATGGTAGAACTTCAGTAATATCGCTCAACTTTTTCTCATCTACTCGGCCTGCACCTTGTATTGACACTAACAGCTGAACAGTAGAATTCTGGCCTCAGAGGTAGCTCAGAGGATAAAAGGTTGTCGCTTGAGCGCTGATTGAGCCAGGTCAACTCCAGCTCATATCGATTGTGACCGGAGAGGTCTGATAAATTGACAGGGCGTATCTAGACTCTTATCTTCACTCAGGAGTGTCTCCTACCGGCTTCCTGGGTGCCTGCAGGCTTGCAGTACAGGGAGAAGTGCCTCTCCTCCGATCAGTGTGGAACCTCTTAAGTGGGGTGTGTACTGTACTGAGTGGGTGTAAAGGGGTGGGTGGCTCTAGGGTGACTAGGAATGGAGGAGACTAGTTATACTTCCTCACCCTCCCCCAGCTTGGTGGTGGGGGGGATAATTTAAATTACAAATTTAAAAATAAGGTGCTTATTGTCCATTCAATATGAACACTAGAAGAGAGATATTTAAAAAAATAAAAAAATAAACCCAATAAAACAAACCTAGCTAAAAATGAGACGATGACCAGTTTAGTCACAAAAAAATAAAAAAATAAAAAATGGAACCCCTGAATGGATCATGGACCATTCCTCTGTACCACTGGAACTTTTAATTGAAGAGGTAGGTGATTCAGGTAAATCTTACTTTTTTACAGGGGGCCAGTATCCTAATACTTTCTGCATTTACAACTTATTGAATAAAAAAATAAAAAAAATAAAAAAATACCCTATCAACACAAAGATTATTACTATTAAGGCTTCCATGATAGAAAAGTAGAAAGAAACAAGCAATGTTTTGGGCTTGCTGGAACTGTAATGTTTCAGAGCAGCTTGGATCACTGATTCAAGCAGATAAATGGTTTCCATGGGAATGGTACCGCGGAGGAAGACGCAATACAGGGAAATGAAGGGAGGCGCAGCAAAATTCTGTGTTTAGGAGCGGAAAATGACGCTGACACTTCAATCACTTGGCTTTGTCTTTTTGCTAAATTGTCGAAGAAACGTGAGAGTGAACGTGTATTTTTCCTTTATTTCTCTGTCCTTTAGTATCTAACGACCTAGGCACTCAGTAATGGATAGTGGTGTTGTCCAGTCATGTCCTGACAAGGCAGATGTAGGAGAGGTCAAGAAGGAGACGCTTTCTCTTACACTATGCCCAAACAAGGGACAAATTCTTTAAAGTTTAAAACTCTGCTCCCACATTTCCAAAATGAGTCAGACCCAGAAAAACTGGTAGGTGTACTGGGGAGGGACGGACAGCCAAAATGGCTGCCGGATTTGCAGCCGCCTGTCACAGTCTAAGAGACACACTATAAGTGCTTTCTACATAAGGAGAGGCTCTACAGAGGGAAGTATTCAAGTTTGTATTTCACATTTAAGTTCTTTAAGTCCTATAATTGAATTATTGAGTATGTTTAACGTTTTATAAATGTTGTTGTTATTATTATTATTATTATTGTTATTATTTTGCTTTGTCGTTATTTATTTATTTATTTATTTGTTTTGATCAACAATCTTTCAACAGGTTTTGACCTCACCACTTTGAGGAAATTCGACCAGCTCATGATCACATCAAGGTTATTTTTGCTAACCAAACCAGGGTGTCGCTATGAAACCCCAACCGGCTTTCAGCGACACTAGAGGTCGAATGGAAAGGCTGCAGAACGAGAATAAAGCCCGTCTGTGTTCGTATATGTTCTCTGTCTCCTTATCTTATTTTCTAGCTTCTATATTTATGTTGTTCTGTTGTGCTGGTAAGATTAAGTGCGACTGCATCTTCAGCACATAACAGTTTGGGAAATATTAAACGTGGTAGATTTAAAGAGGATAATAACTAAGCCTATTTTGCGCATGTATGTATTTGTGCATATATCTATTTGCATATGTTTCTATTTGAAGGTTTGCTGCCAATGCAGCCTCTGAGTGGGTGAGTATGTGCGCGCGCGAGTGTGCACGTGCTACTCTGATTGACTGAAGCGCACTTAAATAGAGTGAGTGAGGAGAGAGCGGACATAAAGTGTGTGCCGTGCTGGCAGGGCAGCAGGAAGGAGGCTCTCCCTTTTCTTCATATTTTTCCCTCTCATTCGCTTCAACCTTGAGCTGTTGGTGTACCGTTGCCACGGCGATAACGGACTTGTTCGCCTTTGCTGTGGAATGTCTGGTTCCAGGAAAGAGTTTGACGTGAAGCAGATTTTACGAATCCGATGGAGGTGGTTTGGTCACCCCACGTCCCCACCGCCTCACAGCCAGGGGCTGGGTGACTTCTTTAGCGGCAGAAATGCAGGGAGTTCAGAAGACAACCCTTCCAATAGCGAGAATGTCAGCAGCACTAGTAACAATAGCAGCTCCCATACCAGCAACAATAACAGAAAGTTTCTTGGCACGACAAACCGTCCCGTGCCCTATTCGGCCGGGGCTTCTGGTTGTGCCCGCTCGTTCAGCCAGGATGACTGTCGACACTCACCATCTCTTCCATGGGTCGCCTCATCACATTCCGAAGTACCACTTCTTGAGTTGTCAAACGAGAGCTGTGCGGCGTCCCAGCACCATCACCCGGAGGCAGCCGAAGCCCTGGATAACGGAGGAAGTGAAGAGGAGAACAACAACATCGAATCAGATTCCAGCTCCTGCAGGTAATCAGCACGATCGGAACAGGGGAGAAAATTCAAAGCAATTCCTAGCCGTCTATTAATTAAACATGTTGGTGTTTCGGAAATATTTTATTTATTTATTTATTTATTTAGCGTATTGAGACGGGGATCAGGGAATTGGGGATGTTCTGTTGTAACTTTTTCTCCTGAATGAAGAGACAGTTTGTATTGCAGTTCGAGTATTTCGTTTTATTTTTACACCATATTGATTAACGATACTAGTCTATTACGATTGCTTTTTCGCGACGCCGGTGGCATAATCGGTAACGGAATCTATTGTGTCAACCTGGCTAGAATCTCCTCGAAACAGTCTTTTCAAATTAAAAAATGTGGCGGCGCCAACAGAAGTCCTTCGAGCGTGCGGTGTTTTCGGGGGTCGTTTTTTAGTCATTCATTTATCTCGTTTAATTTAATTGCGCCATGAAAAACGTATTAGTTGAAATGTATAGGGCCTAAGTGTTTTTATGTTGTGTTATCTATTTACCTCTGCTGTACATGCCCCGATATTGACCTAATATCATTTAGTGCTACTGCTCAAAGCTCTAGTGTAATAGTAAGGTACCTTCACGTCGTTCATTTTAAGTAATCATACATTCGCCCGAATTTTCATACTCGGCCGCTGCCGTTATGCCCTTTACATTCTTAAAATAACGTTACAGTGAAATGAATGAACGACGGATATACTAATACTCCGTCTCATGACGCGAAGGGCAATTGGTGTTACAGAACCTGATCGGTGCCGTCTAGCCTTTCTCCTTTCGTTCAACCCGGTCAATTAGCAATCGTCCACTTTTTTCAGTTTGACTGTATTGAAGAAATTGCGATGCAAAAACAACCCCGCGTTCTCCTGCCCCGAGTCTGCGTTCGTGGGTGGACGAGGGTGTGTCAGAGGGTTTAAACCTGAGGGGGTGAACATTGTTGTTCACGTAAAGGTCTTTTATTTAGTTTGATGCATAGCTTATACACGTTCAGAGTAAATCAGCTGCATTTTTAAAGAACTGATCTAGACCGCACTTGCATGAATAAATTAAATTAGCATTTTTTTTTACATTTCTACTCAAGTGTAGTAAAGCATTCAAATTTATGCTCAGTTAACTAATATCTAATTAGTATTTCTTATCTACAGTACCATAATACTATATACACTTACTATACAAAAACGACACACGCCATGGAATTCATCCAGCCTTGTTTATGTATTTTCCTGATTGTCTCGTGTAATTGTTTAAGCTTTAAGTCGACACTAACTTTCAGATGTTAAGTTTAACATTAAACTGATATCCATCACTTTGTGTGTCATGGAATAAGTTTCAGACTAACATGGCTAACAAGAGTGTTTAGTTTTAGTTGTTTTGCGTTTGTGTACTGTGTGAAGCTGGGACCCTCTTGTTCTCAGGCAGCGGTTGGCTTCTTAGCGGTCTTCCTGTTTGGAGCTAGCCACTGGTCCCACTGTCCTGATTTTCTCAGTACTGGTTCTGGTGTTTGGCTGGTTTATACATTCACGTAGCTCTTCTTCCGTCCGGATGTGTCAGTGTAATTGCTTGGTGTTTTGCATGGTTCTAGAAATACGGGGCGTCCGTCAGTGACGGAGCGTAAATGCATGGATCCACGTGGGTCGGGAATGTGAACCAAAAAGGTTGTGGATGTGACTGCGAGTCGATGTAGACCCTCCCTTCCCCAGCACTATGTCAGCTCATGACCGGTCTTAATAGGATTTCTTCTGCAGCTGCCATGGTGGTCCGTACAGGAGCGCAAGCAGCTGGGTTTCTGGTCATCTTACAGCCACTAGCGGGAGTTTGTGGAGTTCGTTTCCCCCACTCTGCAGCATTACATGGATACGCGGGAGAGATGGAAATGAGAGGCAGGCATGTCCTCCGTCGCCGTGGCATTCCGTCGCCATATCTGCTGAACCTAGTCGTCAACGGTGGCATTCCGTTCCAGGCCAAGCTCGAAAGCACTGTGCATAGCCAAAGGCGTTCTGTTTTTCTCTGCAAGAGCAAGGCGCGTCGGAGTCACCGTAGAGGGGGGCTCATTCGGTCCCAGATGCCCATGTTGGCTGAGATGTAAAAGAGCCAGGCCGTGACAAGCCTTGAGCAGGCTGTCAGAGCGGGGCAGCACAGTTCCATCAGCCCCCGCTGAATGAGCGAGACTGAGAGAGGCTGTCATGGAGTGGTTCTCCTCTGTGTGAGAGTCTTCGCCTGGTGGTAAGATACACAAAAGAGTGTAAGATACCAAAAAGAGCGTAAGATACAAAAAAGAGCGTAATATACAAAAAAGAGCGTAAGATACACAAAAGAGCGTAAGATACAAAAAAAGAGCGTAAGATACACAAAAGAGCCTAAGGTACACAAAGCACAAAGAGCGTAAGATACAGTAGATGTCTGCTCTGCCATGTTGCTCTCTGATGTTTTAATTAGGAGGCATCCTCCACAGATGTTGCAGGGTAGGTTTGGAAGCAATCTCAGCTGAAATGCAATACATTTAACACGTGTCAATATATCAAAAATATTATATACAGTATAATATAATAATAATCGAGAAGAGACGTAGCGCTCACTTCTCAGTTGGAGGCTGCCTGGTTTTTCCAACCCAATCAGCTGCAGAGAGGAGTCTGAGCATCTCTGCCTGTGATCGTTTCAGAGCCAGTTGTGGTGGAGAAGCTGTATCGAGGGAGCTATGAAAAAAACCATTTGAGATTTCTTATAATAATACAAGAATTTCTTATAATGGTGCCGTCTGTGTCAGTCATGTGGGTGATTTACGTTTACCATCCCATTATCTTTTGTAATTTCTTAATGTGGGCCGAAACAAGTTTCCTGAAGCGTTAGCGTTTTTCAGTTTCCCTTAATGTCTTAGCGTTCACTTAAATATCCATTATTCAGGGATATGAATGCAACCGTCCATATGCTGGAGACCTCCACCCGCTTTCCCCTGACCTGGGTCAACACGCGCAGCTCCTAAATGAAGTCTGTAAAACTCAGTTTGCCCATAAACACCATCAATACGATTAGTGGTGAAGGCTTGCATTAATGTCTGTGAGTCCTTACTTCACTGCCTGGCACAGCAGGTAATGTGGCATAGATTCTACTGAATGGCGTCAATCAGGGTAGTGCTGACGTCTGACATCGCCTGCCAGTCTCATGTTGCAGAAGGGACCACATTTCGTCAGAGCTCCGTCTCACCAGCAAATAAAAATAAAATCTCACAAATAAAGTTTTGGACCCACCTCCCGTGTACCCCAGCTTTCTACCCCCGCTTTCTGTTATTAGTTTATTATTTCATTTTATGGTTGGGCGGTCGGGGAGTAGGCAAGGATGGTCGCATCTCAGCCACGTGTTAATCCAAGCGGTCCGGCTGACGGAACGGCCCAGTGCAGACCGGTGATGAACAGCTCTTACTAGGCCGTTAGTGTATTTTTTGCGGGCTGTGACTCTTCAATCTGTCCGTCCCGTAATTGCCCTTCCAGGCAGCGGATGTAATGTATTCCTTCTCACAAGTCGATGTTCACGGCCGTCCGCCACGCGCGGCTTTGCTTTAATTCCGGCACGGGCGGCAACAGAATTCCAATGGAGCGCTCACTGAGGAGCGCCGTCTGGCAGCTGCATTGCATTATTCATCTGCCAGGCAGATTTCTGGCAGTCTTACGCCTCATGGAGTCTCCCAGTCAGTCCAGGGTTTGAACCCATGACCACACTAAAAACGCTCTGCCTCTTGAAACGACCCGCGATGCACATTTTGGGCTTTTTTTTCTCCCAGAAACAGCCGGCCCATTAATACCGGTCATACGCCCACTGGGGTCGAGCCACGTGACAATTATTAACGATTAGGAGGAACGTGAAATGCCGGCTGAGCAGGTCTGAGTCGTTAATGGGAGCTCGTTAACGAGAGACCCATACCGATGACCTTCATCTGGAGAACAGCGTTCAGATTTCAGCAATCAATGAAAAGCATTCAAAATGTCTCCTACTCAAAATAGAAGAAATTCTGAAAATAATCTGGCTTTTTCAGTTATGAGAATGATTCTTTTTGAGGTTATTATATGTTTGTAATATACAGATTAAATCACAGGGGAGGTCATTTTTCAGGACCCAAATTTCTGATTATATAGCAACTGAATCTTTTCTGATGTAACCAGCTATATATAATTATTTATTTAATGGAATTCCACATGCAGTGAGTGGGATAAAACTCTGAAAGGAAATCCCAATTGCTCATTTGCTATTTTATGACTGGCTGTTGTTGCATGCTTAATGTATTTATTTTTATGTTTCGAACAAAATATCATTTTAAAACTATGACATAAAAGTACAGTATATGGTCCTTGTCTGTATAGTAAGTTGTAAATAAATCAAAAATGAACATGGGCTCAAGTTAAGAGCTATAATCTAATCTTCCAAAAGCAACATAGAGCGGCATCTGCGTTTAACACAGAGTGTTTTGTGACTGTGGTCCACGTGACCTCTGCAGCTTGTGTTCCTGTGGGTCCGTGGTTGGACCCTGGCTCAGAGCTCAGAATATGACTGCCAAGCTCCTCAGTCTTTTGAAGTCGATTTGACAGGGCGAGATGAATGGATTCTCTACGGCGGTGGAAAAGTGTGTGTTTTCTGTTGCTGGGTCGCGGCCCCTCTACCGACCCTGATATTACTCGGACCCTCATTCCGCCCAAAAACCCCCCAAAAAGGACTCGCCTTTTAACAAAATAAAAACGGGGGGCGACATAGGAGGGGTGCTTTTTTTTTTTGAGCAGGAAGCTTGGCGGGATGTTTTCCGCGCCCACACAGAGATAATGAGCGCGTGCGATGCCCTTCAGTAGCTGGGGCCTGTGCCTTGGCGGTCCCTCGAGGGGGGGGGGGGGGGGGGGGGGGCGGCCGCCGCGGGGGCGCCGGGGGGCCGGGCGCGGGACGGCGGACGGGAGGGGGATGGGGGGGGTGGGGGGTGGGGAGAAAGGGCAGGGACACCCCCCCCACCCCCCACCCCCCCCCCCCCCC
>JAOYSI010009511.1:0-10871 GCA_025775065.1 Hiodon alosoides | reverse complement strand
CTATGTAAAGCGTCTTTGTGACATGGCAACATGTGAAAAGCGCTGTATAAAAATAAAATTGATTGATTGATTGAGTGAGGTGAGGTGGCAGTTAATTATTCCAGAGGCACTCTGGGCCAGTGCGCTGCAAATGGTGCATGGCCAGCCTGGCACAGGACTCTTCAGAGAAGCCAAAGCTGTGCGGCGGATCCGTGAACATTTCTACTGGGGCCAGTGCCACCGTGACGTAGCACACCATTGTCGGACATGCGATGTGTGTCGGGCGCAGAAGGGCCCACTCGATCGACCCCGAAACACCGCTCCAGCAACACCAGGTGGGGGCGCCAATGGAGCGGGTGGGGATCAAAGTCCTGGGACCCTTTCCCTGCTCAGAATCCGGCAATCACTACATCATGGTTGCCACGGACTACTTTACGAGGTGGCCAGAGGCCTACGCCCTCCCTGACTACCAGCACTACCAGGATAGCCGACCCATTGCTGGAAGGGATGTTCATCCGCCTGGGAGTCCCTGAAGAACTGCACAGTGACCAGGGCAGGAACTTCAAGGCTCAGGTGTTCAGCTTGCCACCTTCGTCTCGGGCCACCAGAAAGACTGGGACCGCCACCTGGCCCTTGTCGCACTGTGGTTCAGGAGTCCACAGGTTGCAAACCAACATCCCTTATGTTCGGTCGAGAGCTCCGCACCCCGGTGGACTTGACCTCCGGGACGCCCCCAGGCCCGAGCAGCGAACCCCCAGCCGGTTCCGATTATGTGTGGGAGCTCCAGAAACGACTGCAACAAGCACATGCTTTCGCCCGCACCCACCTTACCAGCGCGGGCATCCAGCAGAAATGCCAATATGACCAGCACAGCCGGGGTCCTGGATTCGTCGCCGGAGCCCAAGTCTGGGTCTACAACCCCCGCCGCAAGAAGGGACTGTCTTCCTAAACTTGCCCCAGCTTGGTAGGGCCCCTGCAAGGAAGTGGTGGGCGCGGTTGGTTTTTGGTTTTTGTGCCACTCTCCAGATTGACGTTTTTACGTACTCTTTTTCTCTGCAGTCAGTTATACAGATGGACTGCATTTACACTCAGTTTTTCTGCACTTGGTTACTTAAGCAGAATACTGCGTACTATATGCCAGACTCTTAAAAAGCGTTGAATTCCTGGAGCAGCACTGTTCCATATAAAGGAAGACTATTCAATCATAAGCACTCAGATCTACAGTTGGAGGTTTAAGCCATTGGTGTAAGTGTCTGGTATCTCAGTCTTAGGTCATAAGTCTAATGTGTAGTATTCTATTTAAAAGAACCCAAGAAAAATGACTGTAGTAAGTTTTCGCCAATGCAAAGTTATTTCATCTTAATGGAGTTCATAGTTTTAACACTAGATGGCAGCAAGGGGCTTTTGAGGGTTGTCATTGCACTCAACCATAATCTTTTAGCACTACAATGTCACACCTACATTGTAATCCAAACAATACATTTAATTAAACAATAAGGAGAGGAGGGGCAACACAAATCGGCCCTTGGTGACTCTGGCTTAAAGCATCCACCAAATCGAAATCAACAGAAACTTACCACGCATATTGATGGCATGTTATTTTGATTGTGAATCATCATTGTAACATAATTTCCAGTGTGCACTCTAGTGCTGCAGTAATGAATTACCATTAGACTGCCACAATATGTTCTAGATCACCTCTGCAACTCATCTGCAGAAGCATGTGGTGTGTCTGCAAAGCAGCCCATTCAGCCCCTTCAGCCCCAGTAACCAGACTCTATTACGACTCACAGTATGATGAAGAACTTTAGCAGCCGGTACTCCATTTGGTCTAGTTCCGGGACCGGCTCAGTCTGGAGCGCCTTCTTGTTGTCTTTATCTCTCTGTGGGAGACAGCATGGAGAGTCACAGCGGTTTCACCAGGGAAAGGATCACATGCCCCCAGTCACAGCAGTTTCACCAGGGACAGGATCCCATGCCCCCAGTCACAGCAGTTTCACCAGGTACAGGATTACATGCCCCAGAGTCACTGCAGTTGCACAGTAATTAATATAATAATAATCCCAATAACAAACAAAACATCTTTAAAAAAATATAAATATAAAATATCTGCTTTTCATCAAATTAACCAAAATTATATTGTTGAGGAAAAGGTATGTAGCTAACTGAAATACCAAAAACAATATTGTTGAGGAACATGTATGTAGCTAGCTGACAACCCAAAAACAATACTGTGAGGTTGTTTCACTGACTGCAAAACTAATAAATTACAAATGAATTCACAAAATTTAAAAAATACTGATAATCTTTTAGATAGTTGCGTTATGCAGCGCATTGTAAAGCACTTTTATCAACACTGACATTGATATTGATGCAAGGAAGAAATTAATAAAAAATTCAGATTATCTGTATTGGTAAGCGATTTTATAACACAGTTATTGTGAATATTTGATAAAGAATTATAGCTATACATTTAATGAACAAGCATTTAAAACTGATTCTACTAATAGTCATTCATTTTATTTATGGGTGCCTTTCATGGCAACTCAAGGACACCTTAAAGTTAAAACAAGCAAAAATACAGTTTAAAACAAGCAAATATAATTAAAACAAACACAATAAAAATAGAAATAGGAAATTAAAAGAAAGCAACAAATCCATAAATTTGATGGATAATGGAATTATGTGGGGTAGGCCTGTCGGAATAGGTGAGTTTTGAGGGAGGTTTTAAAGGTGGTGAGAAACTCTATGGTACGGATGGATAGAGGGAGAGAATTCCAAAGGCTCTGAGCCCCATTGTGGACAGGCGGGCACAAGGAGTGAAAACCAAGGAAGAAAAGGAGGATCTGAGAGTTTGGGATGGAGTGTAAGGCTGGAGGAGTTCAGAGAGGAGCAAGATTATGGAGGGCTTTGAAAGTGAGGAGGAGAATCTTAAACTCAATACGGTATTGAACTGGAAGCCAGTGCAGGTATTTAAGAAGTGGATGTGTTCGGTGGATGGGGTTCTGATGATAATACGGGCTGCTGAATTCTGAACCAATTGGAGTTTATGAATGGACTTGTGGGGTAAACCAGAGAGGAGGGAGTTACAATAACAGTGTCCAATAATCAATACGGGGAGTGACAAGGGCGTGGATGAGAGTAGCAGTGTTGTTGGGTGTGAGTGATGGACGAAGGCGGTGGATAGTGTGTAAATGGAAGTGGGGAACACCACTGGTGACTGGGGAGGGTTGTGATTGAACATTTTAAAGTTGAACAAACTGAGTGCGGCCAGAGAGGTAAGATGTAAACCAGATGAGCGATGTATTGATGATACGAATGGAGGCTAGACGGTCAAGGAGGATATTGTGAGAAATAGTGTTGAAGGCAGCACTCAGATCAAGGAGGATGGTGAGAAAACCAGAGTCGGCAGCCATCAGTAGGTCATTGGTGACCTTGACTAGTGCTGTTTCTGTACTTTGGAGAGGGCGAAAACCAGATTGAAACTGTTCATAGATTTTATTGTTGTTGTTGTTATTGTTAATTCGTACTGTTTTGAAATGAGATGGAGCAAGGCGGATTTGTTTTGGATGATGGCAAATTGACATTAAAAGAAATTTACTTATAATCAGAGATAGGCAGATCAGATGCAGTACAATTAAAAGGGGTTGAACCAGAGCAACAGATGAGGTCCAGGATGTGTCTTTTGTTGTGTGTGGGAAAGTCAATATGCTGCTGTAATCCAGAACTGTCTAGGGCTGAAGAAAAGTCCCTTGTGAGATTGTTACTGGTATTATCCATGTGAATATTAAAGTCACCCAATATTATGACATTAGGGGACATGGAGCAGATGGGTGTTAAGAAAGAAGAAAAATCAGTTAAAAAATGATTATTGTTGGGCTTGGGTGGGCTACAGATAGTGGCTAAATTAGTAGGGACAGGCCCACTAATTTGTAGGATTATGGATTCAAATGAGTTGGAGCCAGGGACCGTAACAGGAGACACTCTCCACTTGTTGTCAGGTGTAACAAACCCAGATGGCACAGCCTCGTTGAGCTATGTATATTCACAAGGCACACGAAGTCGAGTTTATTGTCCTGTAGAAGATTGTAGACCAGGTAACCCTTGTTAGTGAGCGAGTGGATGTTGAACAGCCCAACGGAGACGCTGGTGTAGCCGAGATTAGCGCTAGCTGACCTGGCTAGGGTAGCTAGCACACCGTGATCGACAACACGGTGGTGCTTTATCGGAAGACGAGATGACGATGACCAAAATAATTTTATTGGCTTTGTGTCATCGATGTTGAATCTCCGTCCGGAGCCACGGTGAATATATTTACGGCGATGATGATGTGCCAGGTCCAGATGAAGATGTGACACCAAGGGCGGGTCAGACAAGTGGGGTCGTAGCTAGAGAAGTTCATACACCGAGTATTGGATAATAGATGAAACAGGATCAAGTATGAATGAAAGTGTGATCCAGACAAAGACGGTCCATGGAAACAATCTGTTGATCATCGTTGTGGCCAGTGATTTATTCAAACAGCAGGTAATGGCGGCGAGCTCCAGCAACCAAAGATGAAGGTAATTAACAGTCGATATATGCAGGTGAATCCATCAAAGTTAGCAAACAAATCGCTAAGTATATTGCCAGATAAATTCAAAAAACAAGATTGTGACAAAAAACAACCAAAAAAAACAGTAGGGACAGCAACAAACACAAATTCGAGAGAGAAAGCAGCAGCAGCTAGTCGCGCCAGCGTTCAATTACCTGGGTACATAGGGCACTAAATCCCCTGTAAGTGGGGAGATACTAGGGATGTGCCAGCTGGCAGCCAGTCATACCACACACTGTATTTATATTTCACACTGCTCTTTATACATTGCATTCAAATACAATAAACACACACTGCAATTATCACTAATAGCAGTCAAGTCATTTCTATGTTACTAGGACTTGTCAGTTATTGATCAATATGTTTTGTGACTTAAAGAAACAAATATTTTTGTACCTTATTTTGCTTCCTTGTCCTATGGAAGAGGTCATAAGGGGAAGTTCTCACCTCTAAGTGTGTGCAGCTCATCCTGAGGACATCATACACACTGTCCCGGGATAGAGGGACACAAATACGTACTGCAGGCTGGGATTTAGACATCCTACACATCTCCCATTCTCCGCTAAGGGCTGCGGAACGCAAATGGAGAAAGTCCAAACAGCCTACTGACCTGTTCACTTACAAGTCTCTTCTGTCGGACTTCTCCCCTGCTCTCTCCACCGCTAAGGTAACATTCTCCAGTATCCAGCCCACAATAACCCCTGCAAACTTTTCTCTACCTTCTCCTCTCTCCTTATCCCTCCCACCCAGCCAAAACCCTGCTTTCTCTCTGCAGATGTCTTTGCTGACCACTTTAAATGGAAAGCTGACGACGTCCACTGCACCCTCACCCAGCTGAACACATGTCCCCCTCTCACTACTTTATCCACCACCATCCTTGACCACAAAGGTTTCTCTGAATTCTCCCTGCTGTCAGACTAAGAGGTCTTACAGCTCCTGCAGTAACACCAACCCACCACCTGCCCACTTGACCCTCTCCTGTCTCCACTGCTCCAGACTATCGCACCCGACATCATCCCGCACCTCACAGCCTCACTTAACTCTTCCCTGTCCACTGGCAGCTTCCCCACTCCGTTCAAACAGGCCAGAGTCACTGTACTAAATAACTACAGATTGATTACCCTACTCCCTTTTCTATCCAAAACCCTTGAACGTACGCTGCTAACCAACTGTCTCTCTCTCTTCCTCTCTCAGATCGATAGATAGATAGATATAGATAGATAGGTACTTTATTCATCCCCATAGGGAAATTACGGCGCTGCAGCAGTACATAACACAAAACAAATAAATAAATAAAAAACAGGTAGTACACAAGTTAAACACAGGGAAACATTGTGAAGTGTGATGGTGGCTGGCAGGAAGGACTTCCGATAGCGCTACTTCCGACACCGTGGGGTGATCAGTCTGGCGCTAAAGGAGCTCCGCATGTCATGGAGGGGGTGGGAGGCATTGTCCATAATGGCCCGCAGTTTGGACAGTGCCCTTGCCTCTGCCACCTCCTCCAGGGTGCCAAGATTAAACCCCAGCCCAGAGCCGGCCTTCATGATCAGTTTGTTAATCCTGTTAGCATCTCCAGCCTTGTTACTGGTGCCCCAGCACACCACAGCATAGAAAATGGCACTCGTGACAACAGACTGGTAGAAAGAGCTGCACACATTAAAGGACTGGAGCCGCCTCAGGAAGTAAAGCCTGCTCTGTCCCTGGCTCTGTACAGGGCCATGGTGTTCACCGCCCACTCCAGCCTGTTGTCCAAGTAGACTTTCAAGTACTTACAGGTCACTTACAGGTTTTAGTTTGGAGGGAAGGCTGATAGGGCCGTTATCAAACCTGTTAAAGAACTGGTTTAACTCATTGGCACGGCTCTGACCTCCTTCGGCTGGTCCAACACTCGACTGTTTAAAGCCAGTGATGTTCTTCATTCCCTGCCACACATTGTCCTGCAATAGCCGGTCCTCCAACTTGGCTCTGTAAGCCCTCTTCCCCTCTCTGATCTTCACCTTCAGCTCCTTCTGGACTCTCTTCTCCTTGTCTCTATCACCATCCCTGAAGGCCCTCTTCTTCTCGTTCAGCAGGACCTTCAGTTCGCTGGTAATCCGGGGTTTGTTATTGGGAAAACAGGGGACTTTTTCCGAGTGGGCACATTGATGTCCACACAGAAGTTGATGTAGTCAATAATGCAGTCAGTGAGACTGTCAATGTCCTCTCCATAAGACTCACTGAAAACATCCCAATCTGTAGTCCCAAAGCAGACCTGTATGGCATCATTGGCATCCTGTGACCATCTCCTGAGTGTCCTGCTTGTCATAGGTAACCACTGGACCCTTGGTAGGTAGAGGGGCGAGAGGCGCACCAGATTATGGTCCGATTTTCCCAGTGGTGGGAGTGCTGAGGAACTGTATGCATCCTTGACGTTTGCATACAGCAAGTCCAGAGTTTTGTTATTCCTGGTTGGGCACTTCACAAATTGTTTGAAGGTGGGGAGAGATGAGGAAAGAGTGACGTGGTTGAAGTCCCCAGAGATGAAAACAAATGCGTCACACGCCTTAATTGCGTCGACTGACGGCGGGATATAAATAACAATCGCAATGGCTGCTGTGAACCCCGGGGAAGATAATAGGGGCACTGGCTAGCAGCTAAAAGTTCAATATCAGGGCTACAGAAGCGATCCTTCACAGTCCAGGATAGCACCACTTGTTGTTAACGAGCAAAGCAAGTCCCCCTCCCTTGAGCTTACCGCATGCTCCAGTGTCTCTGTCAGCCTGTACTGTCCTGAAGCCATCAATGCTAGCGTTTGTATCGGGGATGTGATTGTGCAGCCAAGTCTCCGTGAAGCACATAATAATCAACACAGCTGGTTGAACCTCTGGTTCAGCTCCTGGCCAGCTCCGCCTGCAAATCTCAGCGTACAACCCCACTAGATCCTTACAATCCTCCACTGCCAGACACCTAGTGGTCCCTCCCCTATGGATGCGAACATTGTCCGGGCGATTCTTCTCAGTACTTGCACCGACATGGTGGAACGCCCTTTCTGAGGACATCAGATGATGTGAGGTCTATACTATCTTCAAGAGTAAACAAAAAACGTACCTCTTCCAAAAATACCTCATGCCTCAGTCCTGAAACCCCCCCAGGAGTAAATGTTTGTATGCTCATGTATTTATGCTTGATTACTTTGGTTGTCTACTTATTTTGATGCTTAGACAAAGACTATGACGGGTGAATTTGTTTGTTAAGCATGTTTATCAATATGTTATCTCTTTGCAGCATTAGTCTTATACCTGCTCTCAGTCTTTGTTAACAGAGCAAAATATCTCCGTTTTGTATTGCACTTGAGAAACCTGAAACTACAGCACTTCTGTATAGCTCTGGATAAGAGCGTCTGCTTAATGACTAAAATGTAAATAAATGTAACTGTCCACTAGACCAGCCTTGACCGGACTGGGGGTGTACCTTCTGATTAGTGTCCATGGTGATGGCCAGCCCATTGGGAACCAGGACGGCCGTTTTGTGTTTTTTTACCAGACACACTGAAACACCAGAATGGCCACCTGTAGTGAAAGGAGAGATGGTACCATCACATCGAGGTAATTCATCATCAATAGGGCTATGGGTGCATGGGAGTTTAGATGGGTGCAGAGGGCCCTGTTCCAGAACCCATGATGAGATGGAGACTATGAACTCGCAAACGGTAACACTCAAGGGCACAGCTCTGGGTTCCTTGTTGGGTGGGACAAAGCGATGCTATTTTGGTCTCAGTTAGTCTAAGTTTAGCCCCTGTGTCTCCACTGATACCCCCTCTTAGTGCAAACACTGGCAAAAAAGGAGATATTTTGACGGTGTTATTGCGAAAGTCATTTTCAGGCTGTTACATAATTATTATAATGGTTTGTGTCTTATTCTTATTCTTACCACACAATCAATGACAATATCAAACCACTCATAACCAGTTGTTAATTTTTGATACCATTATCTGTTTATTACTGTTATTTTTGTATTGTACATTTTGTTTATTGATGTTAATTGGCTGTGGCTAAATTGAATTTACAATGTATTGCTTGTTCAGTACAGAATGTAATTAGTCCCAAAGCAAAAACAAAACCAAAGCAATCGGTTGGAACGCAGCCACATTTCCAATCAGAAATCAAAATTAAATAGATGAAATGATTAGGAATAAGAGCAGCGGGTTTTGTAACAACCAAGGAACACAAAAAGTTTTATTCATTTGTGGGTAATAGCTGTTTTCTTGATTTCAGTCTATAAATGTAACTACATAACTATACTTCACAGACTGATCCCACAAACAGGTCCAGTTTGATCCCACACCCAGATCCAGGTTGATCCTGAACATTTACTAAAAGCCTTAAGCAATACTCCTGTGTATAACTGCGCACTGTTGCATGACAGCTCCAGCCTAAAGTCTAAAAACTGGTTTAAGTTTAAACAGCTCATACAATTAATAGGAAATATTCTAGGATATTGAGCCATGTTTGAATAAAAATAAGCCATTTAAACTATTTTAAATGACAACATCTAAAGTATGCAAAGTCGGATCATCAATGTGCCAATGTTAATAAGTCACAAAATTCATTGGACGTTAGACAGCTGAGATCACACCTTAATGTCTTTTTCAAAGATGTTGGTGTAGAAGCGAAGCCAGTTCTTGGAGATGTAGAGCCGTCCAAGATCTCTCTGAGGAGGGCACATGAGTACACTGGATGGGGAAACAGGTCAGAATAAAACTAATCAGGAATGATAAAAATACAAAAGCTGAGGCTCAGAATGAACTCAAACACTGATCCAGACTGACTTCAAACGCAGGTCCACCTGGACTCAAACACTGATCCATGCGAACCTCAAACATAGATCCACACTGACCTCAAACACTTATTGCTCTTGTTGAGAAACACTGATTCACACGGAACTCAAACACTGATCCAAGGGCTAATTGCCCAGGTTGAGTAAGGATAGGGAGAAACAATGATGTGAAATAACACAGCTGCTCTCAATCCTGTCTGCCCTTTGTCATCTTCCGGTTGTGTTCCAAGCCAAAAACCAGAGAAATTATCCACAAGAGCCTTTGCAGAAGCACCATACTCAGGCAGGGCGAGGACTACATTTTTAGTTAAGTCAAGCACACAATCTTCCAAGCTGAAAGAGGATAGAGTTACTCACACCTTTCATGAGGAGCTCATCCTTGGGCACGGCCAGGAATAGTTTGGTACTCTGAGTTTTACTTGGTACTGAGATTTGTACTTGTTCACCGTCTGTACAGAAAAAGACTGAAGGGACATAAGAAGCTTGATCGACAGCTATGGGACATCTATCCTGTTTCACAAAGGGCTAGATTCCTTATCTATGCCCACCATGGAGACCCCTACACATATACACCATGTTCTTTGTAATAAGAACTGATCAAATTTTTCTTCCCTCGCAGTTGCCAGTCAGCCCCTCGCTCTTCTGCTCTTCAACCGGGCCAATGAAGAGACAGAAACTCATATTCTACTCAATGGAAACCTCTGTAGCAATTTTCATGGGAGAAAATTTTAATCAGTGTTTTAAGAGCACCTTTTTTCATTATTCCATGGTCACCAACAAACCTCATCATTCTGGTGTATTAAAACCATAAATCTAGTCCTTGTTTAACGTAAAACACTAACAGTATGTAATTAGGATGCAAATAATGTTCACTGTTGACACTTACACAATATTTCATCTTTATGGCTTTCAAAACTAATTTCCAGTGTCTAAGGAAATCTTACAGTAGGGTTGCTGAGGGTAATTTTATCATTCATGGGGGGCAATATATTAAATCTTAAGAGCTACAGGAAATGTAAAAGAATTTTCATCAACACTGAGCAATAATCAAATCGCTTACCAAACAATTAGAAGTTCCACAATGTCCTCCCCTTTCTCAGCTGATGTCTATCTTGATACCTGAACAGGAATTAATTCATGCTAATTAATGCTAATATAAACCACAAATGATCTGGGTCCTTCAGTGTAAACTTCAGAATTGAACGGTTCCATCTGTCCAGTTCAATGGTCACAAGTAATAAACCATCTGCATTCTCAGTGAAGAATGTGTGCACTCCCTCGGGGTATATGTTAGATGAGTTTACTTCAACCAGTCCCTGGATGTACAACCTTTATCTAGACAACTGGCGATGGCACTCACTGATCTACGGTAGTATTTCCTCATGTCTTTGTAGGAGAGCTTGTCAATCGAGCAACCACGTGAGGCACCCTGCAGGACTGCATCACTTTCACCACCGCTACCAGTGGACCATTAGGCTGGACT
>JAOYSI010009510.1:0-41886 GCA_025775065.1 Hiodon alosoides | reverse complement strand
CTCTTCTGGAAGAATGGGCAAAAATTCCAACAGACACACTCCAAAATCTTGTAGAAAGCCTTCCCAGAAGAGAGGAAACTGTTATAGCAGCAAAGGGGTTTCCAACTCGATATTAATGCCTCTGGATTTAGAATGGGATGTCATAAAAGCTCCTGTAGGTGTCCCAATACTTTTGTCTATATAGTGTATGTATGAGCTTAGACCAATTAAAGTTAAACCTAAACTTCTACTTCTAATTATTTCTAATTATATGTTCTTCATGATGATTTTTTAAGAGTAGAATAAATGGATGAGTACAATATGTATATTAAAGGGAAGATATGCAAACTATTTAAAAAAATGTAAATAGCTCATTAGATATTTTCCATAACCAGTCAGATCCTATGTTCCTCAAAGGATTTAAACAGTTTGCAGGATTTTACAGTTCACAAAAACTGAATATGAGGTTTCATAGCTCCTAACTCGGTGAACGCTCAGAAATGTGATCAATTGACCTGTTTTTTTAAGGGAAATTTTACTGGGGGACATGACAAGGCACATAAATCAAATTATTGCTTCAGTGAATGCTACAGAGTAGGGACTTAAAAAGGCTATATTTACATTGAACATTTAATGTATTTTTAATCAATGTTTTTAAGAAATTAAAATCTTCTGCATTCAAATTCAACATCTAAAATATTAATAAAGTGCTCTGTGTGTCCCTATGCATTCCGTTTGTGTGATAAACAAAAAGATTTTTTTATAAATGTGCCATGTGTATTATAAGTGTTCAAACCTTCCTCCCAGCTTCATGGGATTTAATTAAATGCACTTACATTGGATTTAAGACAGATGCAGATGCTGTTTTTGTTTTTTTTAAACTGTTTGTAAAACTGCTGTGTATTGAATGCAATTCACAGGTTCTCAGAAGCTGTTCCCATGGAGACTTCTCGCAGTGACAGGGCAAGCAGGCATTGATGATCTCATCGCCATTCCGACTAATGACGACAGAGTGGGTCAGGTGACCCCAGTCGACTCAGCTCTTCCAGCTTGTCAGCGTCTGTCTGTATTAGCACAGAATGACAAGAACCAGGGTAAGCTTCTGGAGCGATTTCAGTACCCCCCCTTCTGCCTTAATTGAGCGATCAGCTGTTCTGCATCTGAGAAACTGAAAAATACTAGTAATGCAGTTGCTGGTAAATGCCTTAGTTAATTATTTATTACAGATAAAATTTATATGCATTGTTTTCATCAAACAGGAAATTCCACTGAAATTATATAAATAACATGTTTTTACTCTGTCTGGGCAGTGGTGATTACATGGCTGCAAAATACTCTAAAATCATTATTTATGTGTTGAAATTTAACCATTTCTATTCCGGATAAAGATGTCCCAGTGCCTTGATATTTCACGCTATAAATCACTGGCCCACGGCCAGCGGTGGGGCAGGGGACAGACACGGGCAGACTCCCGATTTGCTGCGAGTCCCGTGGGCTCCGCGTCAGGGTCCAGGAGGATTTGGCAAGGACACACGACAGTGGGCACTTAGCATGGGAGGCTTCACGTTTAGCCCCGACTCCTCATCCGCTGTCGCGGCTCATGTTTTCTGTCTGGCTGATGTTCAGGACGCGCCGGGTAAGCTGCCGCCAGTCGATGAAGGTGAGCCCACCGCGGGAGTCAACGAATGTCAAGCCATGTCAATCAATTCATAGAAATGGCTTTTTAAATATGTGAGCACCCGTCTGTCTTCAGCAAGCATTAGAACGCCACCACGGGTGCTTGTGAAACCGATGAGCGTCTTGCTGAAGTGCTCCAACAAGAGAGCAAATTGTTCTGGTTCCTACTTGTGTACAGGAAATCACACAGGATGCTGACAAAGGCATAAAACCACAGTTACTAGTTGTCATTTTGTAATTTTTCTTCAGTTCACTGTAAAATGACTGAAGCTGGATACATTTAGTATTCACTGTGTATATCGGCGAAGCAGTGAAATGAAATTGCACAGGCCATAATTCCCGACAAAAGTTATGGGGAGAGTTAAATCAATGGAAGTGATGAATCCAAAGGCACTGCTACTTTAACAGGAATTGTAAATAAATTGACTGCATTTATCACAATCTATTTGGGATGTTGTCAAGTTCGGTTGAGTACCTTTTGCTTCCGTTCCTTTTGCTTCCGTTTCTAAAAATAATCATTATGATCGTTAATACAAAAATGTTAGAGACTGGCATCTGGCTATGCGACGGAGGGACATAGCCACTATAATTAGTTCATGTCAAATGCGATTCCCAGCTTGCTTCAGGTTAAACAAAGACGTTTGATTGGACAGAGACAGACCTTGAACCCTTACACCCCAAGAACCCCACCCCCCGCCCCCATTACCCCCTTTATTTTTTCAAACACATAAATAATTGTACTGACAGTGTAGCAGATGTATGATGAATAATTCTGGTTTTTGCAGTGGGTTCGCTTATAATATTCATGTTGCAAAAGAATACATCATCGGTCTTGCTATTGAAGTTTTCCTCACAGAATGAATAAATGAATATTTAATGAACAAGTTCCAGTAATAAACTTCATCTGTTTGGTTTCCTCGCCAAGGAGATATTAACCTGTGTGATAAAAACAAACGGACCGTTGCACAGCAAAACACACTCTGCACAACACTAAATATGAGCAGGGAGAAACTTCATCATGCCCCAGGTGTTTTCAGCATATAGCCCACATTTCTTCTTGGGAAAAAGAAGAGGGTTTTAACTGGTTTTCTGATAGATTTTTATATCGGTCGTACCCAGAGACATTTTTCAAAACGAGTGAAATCCTTGCCTTTTTGCATATTTTCCCATCTTGATCTTTTTTTATTTATCAATATCACAGTACAAAATTCTCCCTAGTGCATTCTGTAAATAACACCCACATAAACAGAGAAAACGTAAGCATACTATCAACACCATTAACTAAATATAAAAAGTGATCTGTTTTATTACCAATGATTTACGTTCTGTATATGTAACGCATTGACTAAGATACTTGTAATTAGAAAACAAAGTTTACTAACTAAAAAAGTAAGTTTCGTCAAAAATATTCGAAGGCTTTTATTGCTACAGTAGAAAAACCTATGCAAACAAAAACAAAAAAAGGCAGATCTGAATTCTTGCTCGAAAGATTACAATTAAAAAACAGATTATCTACATTTTTCATATCTGTTGCAGAAAGGGAAAGGCAGCCTCCTCAGGCAGCCCCTCGTTGCAGGTTGTTTCGCCATTTGTTTCTTTGAGGACAAGAGTGAAGAGGACGAGGCTTCTGAAAGCCGCACAGATCTTTCATTTCCACATTCTGCAACTCTGCCGTCTCGTTCATTTGCGCCTCGCAAAAATCCACCTTTGTCTTTCCCCACAATCACCAGAGGTGCCGTTTTTACCGAGCTTCGGTATTGCAGGTCTTGGGAGTTTTGTTTTTTTGACGCACGTAAAGACAGGGGCACTGTGATGGGTAATGCTCTGTGTTTACGCAGCAGCTGGAGCGTCTCGGTTAAGTGTAAAAGTCACTCAGCTCCCGTCTGCCACACAGACCCTGCCCGCAACACGAGCTGTGGTCACACTTGGGCAGCCGGGGAGAGGGGTGAGCAGAGAGGCAATCTGGGAATCATAATCATTTGTACCACTCTGGACTGAAGGACACCACCCTAATGTGCAGTGGAAGGTAAAATGACGTATTGTCAATTAGATATGCCATGTTAAAGCCACTGGATTGTGGGACTTCGAGGGAAATTACACTGCCTCCTAGCTGTGTACGGGTCCCCCCGCGTTAAGGTGGCTTCTGGGAAAATTTGCCATTGACCCTTTTGTGGTTGAATGAGCAGTAAAGGAGTGAGCCCAACAGGACCTGGACCAGCGGGTATGTAGTGTGGGCGGTTATGTACGGTGTCTATAGTAGTCAATATACACAAATTCCCATTTCATTTGACTATAAATCAATGTAGTGGGCAGGGAATGTGTCTGTCCCCTTTCAGACTGGCCAGTCTGACATTCACGACTTACCTACTGATTGCCAATAGTCCTCAAATTGCCGATAGTGTTATTAAGGACCTCCTTAACTATTCTTAAATCCTTAGAACACCGGCAACAATCCCTGCAAATCTGTGGCCTGATTTTGTGGGTCCCATTTGAAAACCTGGTTGTATCATAGTAATGACTCAAGCTACTGATCAAGACCACCCATAAACACTTGTGTCTCTACACATTACTAGGGAATATCTGCGCTGTTTCACGTCTACCTGCTTCTGTCGCTATGGATTCCTCACCTATAATGATCGTTAAACCTCTCATCATCACTCTCTTAACTCAGCGTAAACATTTGCTTCAACTTCTTGAATCATAGACATTAAGCCATCAGTTCTGCTTACGGTAGGAAAGAGAGCGTGAGACAGTTTCACTTCTGCTCTACTCTGTTTAGAATGTCTCTCAAGCAACTGCAATAAACAACACCTAAAGTCTTAAGTTACCGCTTTCTGGGAGGACGGAATCCACTGGCCTGGTCAGGCATTTGCCGGGCCTATTCTTCCACCGTTCGTGTTCAGATAGTAGGCCAACCTCAAAGCGTTCTGGGCCATTTGGGGGATTCTTACATTCCCTCCCGTCAATTAAACTAGCTGTTCATGCCACACACGCCTACGCGCTGCTGTTCCCGACACCTGAGGGAGCAGGAGTGCTCTGGTTGGATGACTTTAGCGTGTCTTAATAAGTGTCTGGATCAAAAAGCGCCGCTGTGCTTGTCAACGGAGGCGCGGCCGTGGTCCCTCCGAGTGATTCTGCTACCTGTTAACAGAAGTGGCGAAGCAGAAAAGCGCAGACAGAAACGTATTGAAAAAAACGCTTATTTAACAACAAGCAGGCGCAAATAGCACATCACTGAAGTTTCATTTATGCCTTTGTATTTATGGATTTTATTCAAGAGAAGAAGTTTCTTGCATTCATTTAAATAAAAACTTTATACATTATTACCTAGGCATCTTACTGTACTGGACTTAAGTTTCTTTTAAAATGAACAGTAATTTACAATAATGTGTATGTTTAATTCCATGAACTAAAAAATAAAAATATATGTTCTTTTTAAATTCAAAGAGAAACACCAAAACATTTGTGGAGAGAATCTGTCAAAATGCGTTCTGAAATGATTATGCCCAGCATTCCCATGGTACCGTTCAAGGAAGATTAATAGTGTCCATGCCCTTCATAATTTTCCAACTGCATCGATTGGGTAATTCGGTTTGGAATGAGGAGTATGGGAGGATCCCTGAGAGGGGCCTTTCGTCCCCTGTTTCATTACTCTTTCCAGCTGACAGTTTTAGTCAGTTTCAGAGCTCTCCGCGTTCGATGAAAAGCACAAGAAAAGCAGAAAAGTGCCGCTGACTCCATGGGTAAAAGCACAATTTTTCTGCCTGATTTAAAAGTCAAAGCAAAACTTATTGGCAGCCGCAGTTAAAATCTTCGTTGTTTCACGCGGAATGCGCTCGGAGAAGAGAAGCGATGGAAAAAAATTTAATTTTCGAAGCGCCATGCGTTTCGTACAATAGTAGCTGGATACTACTTCCTCTAGCCTCAGACTGTTTGAAGATTGCTTTCTTAACAGTTTTTTTTTATTTTTTATTCATTTTTATATTCAGTACATTGTCCCTCAGCTCCTTGACTTTTTTTACGGAAAAAAGATTGCCGTTATTCAAACTGAGCTTCTTGCAAAAATTGATTAATACTTTAAAAATATGTGCATGTCAATCTTTATTAAATATAGAGACTAATAAAATGTAAGTCATAACTATTGGCGTTAGAAAGCCATTCGGGATCTTGAATTTAAAAAAATTGAATGTACTTTCTTTAGCAGAGGATTACCATTAGTTTTGATTCATGCATTAAACATGAAATCTTTCTCAAAGCTAATCTGATTATAGCAGGTCTACATGTGCCAAAATTATTCCAACAAAAAAGTTAGGGAAGTCACTGATGCTAATTTATTTTAACATTGATTGCATGAGGTCACCTAGCAGTAATTGTCTCCACTGGTAATACCACGATTTTGATATTTAATATGAAGCTATTTAATCTCATTGTTTTGTAATGGAAGATTAGGTGAGGCAAAATATACATCTGCATATATAATTTGCATACATGGGATATGCACGGATAGAACAAATGTCACGGAGGGCAACTGGAGGGATTAGCATTTAACATATTAAACTACAAAAATAGATAACATTTCGCCATGTGTTTTTAATTATTTAAGGGAATTTATGCCATCTCAAAAGATTCTCCTTGTATATTTGATGGTAGCAAAAAACTGTATAGTTTTACATTTTTGTTAGCCCCAGTGTGCTAAAATGCCCTAAGACTGGTTATTACCGGTTTTAAGAGGTTAGGACACTAGGCTGTTCCAAGATGATCGTGGAAAAAAAAAAAAAAAAAAAAGTTGCAAGGTGAACTTTGCATTTTCTGCGATACACACCATGACAAATGTCTCTTCAGTTGTTAATTGTTCCTTCAATTTCCAGAGGAGAGTGCATTTTACATTTCTCGTTTTTAAAATGCAAAAAAACGGGCCTGACACCAGCGTAGTTAAGATGATGGATGATCATCAACATTTCACAAGTATTTTGTAAGTGTTCCACGGTATCTGGAAAACAGGGTTCCTGGTTAACAGCGCTGTGTGAAAGTGATAGATTACACCACAAAAGCAGAGCAAGGGATATGAAGTATAGAGATCCTTATCTTCCTAAACGAATTACACAGGGCCAATCCAGTGCACTTGGTTTTAGACCGCAACCTGCAAAACACTGGGTGAGCAAAGCAAGAGATGAATGGGACCTTAAAAACTGATCCTTTCTCAGTTCTCATCACACCACTGTATGACCTCCCGCCAGGCTTTCTTTGTCTGGATCTGTACTCAGATCTGTTTAAATCTTCGGCAGAGTTGGGAAGGATCATTCTTTTCTTGACAATGATAATGCTATAGATTTACATGGCAAAAGTATGTCCAATAGGAAATCTAACAGGCAGAAAAGACTGTAGGTATCTGTTTATGTAACAAGCTGCACGGACGTCAGCACATTCGAACATGGAAGAGACTTGGTAAGAATGGTGGCTAATTTGTGACCGATTGAGAAAAGGCACTTGTGAAATTGGGTTTTTTACTTCCTTGCCCTGTGTCCTGATGTGGTTGGCTGGGTGGATTTTGAACCGGGGATAGGGTGATCAGTCGGTAACATTAACTTGCTGCATAGCTTGTCATGAATTATTTAAATTAATATCTAAATATGACGTCAGTGTGGAAATGCGTGTTCGTTTTGAAGAACTACAACCAGTGACTGCAAAATACTCTTGCATCACTTAATCTGAATAATGTGGTGGTGAAAACTAGCTTCTTAACAGAAATAACTAATACATCAACACAGAAAGTAGCTAAGATTGGAATTTCATCTAAGAGAATAAAGCTTGATAGACCTGGTAGAAATGACCTTATGACGAGTGAGATCAACGTAGTCATTCATCGGTTCTCCCTGGCCGAGGAATCAGTGCTAACAGTGCTGCGCGGGATGCTAAAGGAACGAAGGAAGGCAGTGTAGGACTGAACTGTGTGCTCTGTGACCCCCCCACCATGCCACCCGCAAACAAGCAAATGGTCCCTTTAAGCAGCGAGAGGCAACCCTACCATCAGCGTGGTTATTAAAAATAATTAAACTCATGATGTGTAATGACATGATTACCTGTCATTATCGCAGGTTACTAATAAAAGGAAATTATTTTACAGGTTTCAAATACAATGTGCATGAATTTTGAGATTGGCCACTTTCAATAATAATTGAATGATTTCAATAAATGGCCGTCAGGGGAGGCCAGAGCAGAATTTGTGGCTATGGACGTGAATGAGTCACAGCGCTATCACTAAGCAATGGTAACCGCTAGTTTCCTGGGAAATGCGAGACAGGGATCTCTGTAACAAACACCTTGAGTGAGAATATTGCTGAGAGAAACGGCTAAACGGAGGGTCTATGAGTCCAAATAAAGAGACTCTGAGAGAAGTGGGTCTGCCCAAGAAAGAGATCCTCAAGCTGGGTAAGCGCTGGACTTGCGTATGGACAGGACCGCTCTGAAGTGTAGGCAAGCAGGGGCCCTGTGATTCCCAAATCACATCCATTTTGAGTACAGTGGGAACCAACAACATCGCGCCCACAGCAGGAATTTCACAAATTGTAGTTTAACAGGCATTGTTGCTCCAGAACTTTACAATTTTGTCCTGTCGAGTCAAACGACTTTGTCAGCTGGTATTCCGTTTTTGCAATATGACAAAACCAATTGAAACATAAAATAGAATATAACAAACTGCATACATTAATCCAGTCCGATAATTTCAATTTCACAGCTCTGTCAAAAGATTGTTCATGAAGCACCCATTTGATTTATTTCATATTTACTGAAAGACTTGAAATATGCTTTGAGGACTGATGTACAAACATTTTAATGTGGGGTGTGCAGGGGGAGCAAGTTGCTCTTGATTAGATTTTTTTTATATCACTGGCTTCGCTAATGGGCTTTATAATTAACATGATTCAGTTTTTTACACAAACAAATGTGAGTCACTGAGGTCTAACGAACTGAAATTGAGCACCACTCCAGTGCCTAATAGTTGGCAGAGTTACGGACCGCTGGCTGAACCGAGGCCTACATGAAAAAGAATGTTGCCATTACTGGGATCACCTGCGTGTTCACACTCGGGGTTTGGCCCACTTTAATGCACATTGTCCCGTTTGAGAAACCCTTTCTTTAAAGAGGCAGATTATTCCAAACCGTTCACGCCGTGATGCTGTTTCAGACAGTAATGAAACAATCTCAGAACACTTTAAATGATGGGTGCCTGTCAGTCAAAGCAGGATATTTTCTGCAGAAAGCACGTCCTGGAGGAAAACTGGAGGACTTTTTAACACAAATTAAGCCGGTGATTGGTGAGTTCACACGCAGCAACCTCAACACGGCCGTTGGCGACCTTGTGGGATTTATTTTGTGATGTCTTTTTGGGACCAACACTGAATGCACCTCTGAGTGTTTGGCTCCGGAAAACTTGTTTGGAACGGCCAGGGCTGGTCTGGCGGCTGTCCATCACCTCTATCTGTTTACCGAGCGGGCTATGAGGCGTAACCCCCAGACCTGACGTCCCGCACCGGCACACACGCATCCACAGCCCAGGCCGACGACGGGCTGAGAAGGAAGCGGGCGCTGGCTGTGTGCCGCGGCTGATCGCCGTGGTCTCCTCCCTGGCTTAATGGGTACCAAACGACCGGCGCCTGGTAGGTAGGAGATCCAGAATCGTTCAAAATCCTCCTCCCTGGTTTCTTGTGACAGGAAGCTTCCCCACGTGTTCTCATCTCTGGCTGCGTTACTAACAACATGGTCGGGTCCCTGGCCTCGACTGGGGTCATCAAAACGGATCACCCTGAGCCACAGCACTCCTAAAGGCCGAAATAATGACAGAATGATATTGGCTGTTGGGTTCAGGGCCCCTGAATGACTCTGTTGGCAAAGGCACTAACCTGAGTGCAGACCAAGCACTGTGATTTTGAATTTGCAGGTTTCAAGTTTAGATCATGTCTTTTGTCAATGGTGACAAGGAGGGCACAGTGGCGGCCCACATTTTGGCAGAGCGCCACCTGGGCTGGGGAGGGTGGGAATCAGCAGGACGTTGTTGCTAAGCAGCAAGCAGTGCCTTCCAATCGGCTCTGAACCACTTGTGCACAAGCACGATTGGCAATTTCAGATTATAGCAAATAGGCAACAATAATTGGTGATTCCAAATTTAATCTGAAAAAAGGTTGCGTTCATTTGCTAAAAGGGCAAAGATGTGGAATATAGAGCGCCAAAAAAAAAATGCACTGGACTTCAGAGCAGAGGAATGAGAGATTGAGGTGAACCCCAGCCGTCGTACCAGTCAACAAGGTACTTAACCTGAGTGGCTTCACCTGCAATGGGCTCATGTTGAAAATAATTCAGACCAGACCCAAGCAGGTCATACTCCGGTACCCGACCTACGGCAGCATCGGGCAGTGATTGTTTTCAGGACTGCAATCTTCCAGCCACGGATGGCGCTGAGGAAAGTGACAGTAGACTGCCGTGTGTGAGCCAAGAACACCGACAAAATCGACTGTGAGCCTCTCTGCTTATGTGGAGCTTATGGGTGTATGCTCCTGGGATCATAGACTGAGAGAAAGTTCTCAGTTCTTGTCTGCTAACAATTACCATCCCAAACTGAAATAACCTGCATGGCTTAAAGAGAAACTTCTACCAATAAAAAGTGGCTGTGACGTGATATGTATGAATTTATAAAGTAAATGTTTTTTTCATGTCTTCTCAAAATCAAGCGCCAAAAACCTTTCCAAAGCTTAATAACTTACATTTTACATTTACCTTTCAGTCATTAAGTCGACGCACCAAGTTTAAGGGTTAACGTGCATTGTAAGACACTGAGCTGCCAGGGCCTATTGAGAGGTATCTCAAGTAGTTACGTGGACTAGTGCTACTAAGGAGATAAAATAGGAATCAATTACCACGGTCAATATAATCAATAAATTCCAAGAACAAATTCAAGGAATAGCAATCGCAGTTCCTAGAGGGAGATTCAGGGTTGTGGTGCGAGATGTTGTCAGAGGAAATGAGTTTTCAGTTTCATCTTTAAAGCCAGGGGAGGCTTCTGATAGTCATTCCGCCATTCAGATGTAATTGATTTATTTCACACTTCAAAAAATTGTTTTTGTAATTCAACAGGATGGGGCGTCTCTGGAAGATGGTGAATTGCAAGGTTCTGAATGTTTGTAGGGTTTCACCATGCACTACCTGAAAGTATTCTACTTCAAACGTGACGAGCGCGGAAATTTGTCTAACAACCATCAAAAACGTTATGCCGTTCACTTCAGCTGGCCAGCTTACTTGGTCAAATAATTGTTTCTCAGAACAAGAAAAGTCGGGAAGCTAAATTTGCCTTCTTGAATCATGTCTCCTGCCGTTCCACCCTTTGCTAATTTTTGCAAACAAACCCTGCTCTCATTCATTGATTCAGAGCTGACAAGGTGGCCTTTTCCAGGTAATATGAAATTGATTTAACGGTGGACTTACTCCGGTTCAACATTTAGTCAACGCGCTATTTATCGATTCTCAGTGTTCTCTCCGGTAACTGCAGCCAATGGCTGTTCCTCGTGATTGATATCAGGGTTTAATTTATGTGTTCCTGCTTTGTTCCTACTTTGATTCCTTTAATAAAGCCAAGACTTGGCCATAAAGCTCAGAGGCACAGCGAGATACTCAATGTAATTATAGTCTGGGGAAAAAAAAAGAAAGAATTTGTCGATGTGATTAATTCAAAATGATAAAGGCCACCAATAACGCCTCATTTCGAAGTAAAATACATCAAAGGTGATTGTGAATAAAATGCAGATTTACAAATGGTTGGAACTTATACTTAGCTATTTCGATTGATTCGTAGCAAGAGCAATGTTCATAGTACAAGAAAATCAGCTTTGGAAAATACGTCGTCCGATATTTAATCATTAATCGCTCTTATGTTTCTCTCTTGCCCCCATTACAACCCTGGATCCCTCCTCTTAATGTTTAACTGTACGTAATGTACTAATGGAGATCACCCTCTCTATCCTCAGTGGCAACAAAAAACAGACCTGAGATTACAACAGATGGAGACATGACCTTTCTTAAAATTTCAGTTGTTTTATTTAGTTCAGTATAATTTACGTAAACATTTAATTTTTCTGTCCCTTGCTATTGGTCTTTTTTTGAATCGTGACTTTAAAAGTCCTTCCAGTGTGATGGCTGACAGAGATTTTCACAGAATTTTACATTGTGTTCACATAGATTTCCGCTCAGAAAGCCGCATGTTGTAATTAAAGCAGCATTATTGGGACTAAATACAATAAGATCGTTTTGTTCTCCGTAGAGGGAAAAATAAATGAAGGCAATGAAAGAACCCAAAATAAATGGAGCTCTCCAATAAAAACTTATTGGAAAAACTTTGCATTAAGTGTCTCTGAATACTGTACATTTACATGGCAATTACTGCATAAATTGATGTGTGCTTATGCGTGATTATAGTTTTATTATGCGTAGTTACACAATCATCAGAATCTATTCTGATAGAATTGTGTGCTCACATAGATTGCAATGCAAGTGTTACACATTAAATATAGTGTCAAAATAACCATGCATAATAACACAACATCTCCTTTCTTAGTTTTATTGTGTCAAAGGACGGGAACTGCCATATTAGAAGATCAATTATGAACTCTGTTTAACTTGTAAAGCAATTATTCCTATGATACCTCTACTATCAATGATGGTATTCCATTTTCCAACAGACCTGTAAGACTGATCTGTGATCTGTCATTTGATCTTGTTTAATCAGCAATTAAATTATTGTCAGGGTTCTCACATAGATATTTTTTCTTACAATAAATAATGTTAAATCTCTATAACCAACCTTATTTTATCTTAATCCTTTTAGTCCCTCACAATCATTCCTTTAACTACATTAAATCTTCAGGAACAATTTGCTTCAGTTACATTGTGAGACATATCCGTGCCTTGAAAACGAGCACGTAGATTAAATAAAGTGTAAATGTATTCCGTTCCCTTCCTCTCCCGATAAATTCTGAGAATGAATGTAACCTACCTGACATCTGTAGCCTTGTCTTCTGTCTCTGCTTTTCTTCAGGGCATGGAGGGAGACGTTTCAGGAAAGAAAGGACAAATTGCCTTTAAGACAGAACTGCCCAGAGGGCAGAGCTGCCTCCAACAATATTGATTTAGAAAAAGGGGGTATTAATTCAACTGATTTTAACTGACTCTTTTCATTTTTAATTTTACCTCCCGGCAGCAACTGCTGGGCTCTGATTTAGCCTGGGGTTGCAGATGGTTAGGCAATGGGTTGGAATGGAAGGCTGCTTTAACTAATTTACCAATGAGTTGGAAGGTACATGGTGAAATGGGATGTTTCCTTGTGGCGTAGGCTCACATGATAATACATTTCAAGTGTTGATAGAAATGATCATGCTAGTTTTTTTCCTGATAAAAAAATCACAAAGTTGTTGTCTTATCTGCTGCAGTATGTCACTGGATTGACAATTATTTATTCTGTGACTGGTATCTTCCCCTGTCTTATTAATTTTTTTTCCCATTTGTGTTTTGAATTTGACTGATTTTTCTTCCCCAATCCAATATAAACGTTGGAACAGATGTGAATCCCCATTTGTGCTTTTATTACAATGTACCACAGTAAGGAGGTCCTGGATCATAAACTGTAATGTTACTGTTTCAAACTAGTGTGTTCTCAGAATCATAACAGACTTGGGATAATTAGAAATGTAGAGGAGCATCCTGTCTAGTAAATTACTGTTTGTGTTTGAGTCAGTCATCTGGATTTTGTTTTCCTCCGAGGGAATGGATAATTGGATTAAGGTTGAGATGTGTGATCATTTGTGCGAGCGCGATTTTATCAAAGCACTTGTTTTAGACCACCAACAGTCGTTCAGTGAAAAGGGCTCACTATCAATGGGAGCGAGTGTGCTGTCTGCAAAGAGGACATGTCAGTCTTGGCGAGGAGACAAAACCTACATTTTACAATTAAAAAAAAAAAAAGTGTTTCCAGAAGCACTTCTATGCTATTGTTTCATTAATGAGGAGAAATTGTTATGTAATCTGAACCGGGTGGTATCCTTCTGTGAATCTTAACATGTGACCTGTAATTGATTCAGTTCTCTTTTAATGCAAATCTCATTTCCGGTCGTTTATGCAGAAGTGCCTGTGAGTTGCTTGGTGGAGGTTCTCATCCAGAGTCACTTGCATGGCTTACACCATCAGACTTTAATCAATTCATACAACTGGATAGCCACTGAAGTATTTCAGTACCTTACTGAAGTTAACGACAGCAGTGCTGAGATTTAACTTGCGAAACCTCATAGCTATTCTTGTTTCCTGCCTAGCTTGTCAATGCAATTATATACCAGCAGGGCAGTCATTTCAAGCCTCTAAGTTGTTTTAGGTTCCTTTATTAATACAGAAAAACACTCATATTTGAACCTTTAATGATACACTTCTGGTTGTATTTATTGTCAGACCCCACGGCCATGTTGCAGGGTCATTTCACAGGTTACGTTTTATTTCCTTAACATTTCGAAGAAGAGAAATGTCCAGCAAAATGTCCACGACTGGTGCAGACGCAATTTTCCGGCTCTTTGAAAGGGAGTTCTGAAAGGAGTTTTATCCGGCTTGCCGACATCGGCTGTTTTGACGTCCGAGCCGCCATTGTTCGGTGACAATGTGTTTCCTCCGCCGCTTGTTTTATTCACCAGAACGCAACACTTTCCTCTGCTTTTCCTTTGCCTTATCCGTGGGTTTCTCCAGGCTTTAAATATTTAATCAAGGCTTAAAATGTAATGCAGGAGTGCGATAACGACTGCTCTGAATGTGCATATTCATGAAACCCGCATTAATTATACAGCAGGAATAGCAACTGGGACAAATACCTTTATATTAATGCCAGGGGGTGCTTGAAGTCCTCTTTTTCAGCTGGGACTATATTCCTTAAATTTCAAATAGGTTTTGTTTCCCATAAATCTCCACTTGCCTGTGTTGCTGTGCTCAATCTTAACAGAATCATCCTGGAGTCAAGATGGAATTAGTTCCTCTTGTTCTTTCTCTACCTTCGGACTCATGGTTAAATGTGCTAATCAGCCCCTTGCACAGGAGTGCTACGTGTGTACAAAAAAAATGATAGGATCTCGTGTTTAGAGCTCGCACTGGCCCGTGCAATCAGGTCCTCGTATCGATCTTTTATGGAATATGAGGGTTTACGCAAACAGTCTGGAATCAAAGAAGGTTCCTGATCATGCGCGTGATGCAAGTTCAACCTACTGGAAATCAGTCGTTCAGGGTCCAGGGCCCTTTGAGGACGTCCACCCGGAGGCACCAAGGGTGAGGCCAACACCAGATTCACTGCTGAGAATAAGCCTCTCTTAATTGTTTTTCTCGTTCTGTATTTTTGTTCCATTGCATTCGAATGCAACCCTATGGTCATCGGACTCTGCAGGTTGAATTCGTTTTTGAGTGAAGAGAAGGGACCCTGAGACCGAGAGGGTCCGACAGTGAATCCATTGTTTCTGTTCGGTTCCCTTGGGAATGCCTGGAACATTCCTTCGTCTAGATTAACGTGTTATGTGTATAGTGAGTGTTTATGATTTATGTTTGGGCCACATCCGAATTCCATACCGGGCTAAGACGCTAGTAAAACCGGTTAAACATCTTTCCCAAGCCTTCTGGGAAAGACATTTGGAATATAATGCCATATTTAATCCAGTATTTAATCCGTCTCTATAACACAAACCAAACCATTCATCTTGGCTTGTTGTTCCATTACGATATTAAAACAATAATAATTCATTAACGGTGAACAGGGACTGCATCTCCGATTAAACTATGACAACAGGCAGAACGCAGTTATTATCTGCTTTGCTAGTTCATATATTCACTGATAGCAAATTATATTGGAGCATTTCTTTATTGCTGGGATAAATTATTGCTTTTGGAAAATTAAATAATTATTTTGGAAACGATGTCCTTAACGCCCTACCTTGATATTTCAGCCCCGAGGTAGCATGAATTCCTGAGTAGCACGTCACCTTTTGCACACTAACAGACGAGCGCTCAGCCTTGATCATGGAACCATGTCAAAAGTGCAGGGTGACCAGTGCCACGGAGAGTCGGGATGACCGATGTGTGAACACGTGATGCGAATTGAGCTCTCCAGCTGCCCTGAGTAGCGACTAATCTTTTGTACAAAGCCATGTGTGCTGGAGATTCTCCACAGCGGTTACGTTTCAGCGATTTATATTTCTTTTAATGACCAGACGTTTATTTTGAGAATAATAATGTTAATCTTGACAAATTTGACAAACAATGACCTGGAAGTTCTCAACTTTAGGCAGGATCAGTAGCCTAATTATGGTGTGTGATTTAAAGTGTGTTAGACCACACTGAAACACATTACTTTGTCAGGCATGAGAGAAAACAGTGAATGTTGGGCCTTGGCTCGCACGGATAAGAAATCTGTCCTGAACACAACATCATGAGCTGATTTGAACTGACAACATCAATGATTAATTTGAAATAAAACATGTGACCTCAAAATGAATTAGTGGGTATGTGTTAGACAGTGTTCTTTACTCTTTTGTGTCAGGGTGGAGAGGAGGATTGGGAGGGTAGGTCTTTCGGGACAGCAGGGTTTTATGCACTTCGTTCATATAACTGTGAATCCTGGCTGGTCTTCAGAGAAAAGGAAATGAACAGGTATATATATCACAAGCTCAAGAAACACATTTCAGTTTGCAATCCTGTATGTTGTGCAACTGTATAGCACAAAATGTGACTCACAAGTGAAGTGCACCCTAAGTAAAGCGCTAAAATATGAATGTTTGAGCTGCAGAGCTGATTTATGATGACAATTGAGGTATTATCATGCAAGGTTTTTTTTTTTTTTTTTTACTGGTCTCTCAACTCTATTACTGCCTCCAGTGTAAGAAATGTCAGGGATGTGACGTCATTTTAAAAATACCTACATTGACAGCTTCCTTTGTCCTGGAGACCAGAGGCAATAAAACATTTGGAATCTTGCTACAAATCTAATTTATTTGCCTGCGATCTACTAAATTAACAGCTTTGTCCCACCTCAAGACCTCAAAACCACATCAGTGGTTAATAGATTGTATACTACCTAGCAAGTGGGATATGTGAACATGCCTGTACGTGGTCGTGTGTGGTGTGTGTGTCTCTGTGTGTCTGTGTGCGTGTGTGCGTGAATATATGTGGTGATGGGTTAGTCTGTATTTTGTCTTGTGTGTGTGTGTGTGGTGTGTGGTGTGTGTGTCTCTGTGGGTGTGGTGCGTGCGTGTGTGTGTGTGTGTGTGTGTGCATGTATATGTGGTGATGGGTGTGTGTGTGGTGCATGTGTCTCTGTGTGTGTGTGTGTGTGTGTGTGTGTGTGTGTGTGTGTGTGTGTGTGTGCGCGCATATATGAGGTGATAGGTGAGTCTGTACTTTGTCTTGTGTGTGTGTGTGTGCGTGCATGTTTGTGTGTACATGAAAAAAGATAGAAAACCCAAAGTGAACAGTCCTGGGGTAATTAGCAGTAAGTGCTCTTCAACATACACAGAGTAAAAACTTGTGGACGTGTGACCTGTTTCTCCACCCTCTTATTTTTCTTCCTTCCTGAAATAATTTAAAGGCATCATTAGTACAATCAATTGAGTTGCTGCTTCCCCTGAGCAAAATGCATTCCAGGGATCATTTTTGCACAAACGGTCCAGTTATGCATCATGATAGTGCCTGATAATGAGGTGGGCTAGTCTTCGCTGGGCTGTCAGTATTTGTGTTTGTTTTATCTGTGCCTTGACAAAGTAATCAGGGAGCACTGCAGTTCAGCTGCCTCGCTCTCTCACACACACAGAGCTTTGCAGCTCATTTTTCTTCTCTTGAATTCTTCTTGGGTAAAAGCATATCATTGCTCTCACCTCTCCGCGGTCCACAGTAATGCTGAGGACTCATCGATCTCCTCAAAGACGATGGCAGGTCTTGCAGGGTAGTGGGGCCGACACCAGGCCATGTGACACCGCGTGACACTGCTGCCAACCCTCGTCTATGGCACTAAACCTAAATTATATGGTCAGTTCTCAGTGTGCAATTTCTTATTTTTTGACCCACCACTATGTGTTTCTTTAGTGCGAATAAATGTGGATTTTTTTTTTTCTTTCTAGGGTCTCTTGTAACTAGCAATCACTATGGATAAGGTTTTAGTAATAGGCACCATGTGCCAAAAATCGTGTCTCTCGACATTGGGAGTAGAGGGCTCCCAGTGCGCCCTGCTGGGAACGATTCCCCCGCTTCATCGATTCTACTGGGAGGTGTCTCCCTGACAGAGCTCTATGGTAACGGGGGTGCGTTTGGCCTCCACACAGCCCCAGGGATCGCTTCATGTCGCTGCGCTTAATTCACAAAATAACGTGTCGGTCATGTGTCTGACAGAGGTATTTTTGGTGTGTTTACTGGATGGCACAGGGGTGTGAACCAAGCTCAGCAGCTCTGAAGGCTCTTTACCACGTCCGTGTGTGGTGAGCCCAACGTACAGGGAATGTATCATTTTATCTTCGCTGTATGAAAAACAAACAAAGAAACACAAAAAAAAACGCTGACCTCCCTTGTGACAAATCACACAGAAGTGTGATCTGTCTTCAGGAAGATTGACTGTCTCTCGTCAACGTGCTACAAATGTTCTCTCCTGTTGATTGGCAAACGCCACCTTGTACCGTGTCTCTGTAGTTTTGTGAATGCTGTTCTTTCTTTGCTTCATACGCCGTGAAAAAGAAACAATCTGGGAGCAGCGGTATGAATTGTTCATGCAGTAAGCCACCATCTGACCCTACCATGTAGAAGATGACAGAAACTGCTGAGTTTTAAGAAGGATGACAACAAGGGAAACGACTGAATCCCAATCAACATCACCCGTGGCTAAACACGCTAATGTGTGCCGTTTCTACAGATAACGGAGCTCTTGATGAGGCATTTAGCCAGCGCTACAAGCAACACTGACATCGAAATTCAGAGTTTCTTCTGAGGCCCAGAGTACATTACACATGATGCTACGCCCTCACGAGCACGTCAGGCTCTTAATGGGAGTTCTGTTATTTAAGCTCTTGAGTTGGGCGAGTTGCATATAGAAGTTGTGAGCTACATATGAGTCACATAGCATTCGTGGGTTACTTATGAGTGACTTATCAGTTATGAATTTGCTACAGTTGTTTATTTTTTTAATCCATTTATTAGACTTTAAAGCAATGCCCGTCCTGGGGACTTGAACCAGGAACCTTTTTGGTTACAAGAGCTTAACCGGTACACAAAACGCATACGTATTAGTACTGTACTCCAGTGTTACGTGTGATAAGCAATACAAAGTTCAAAATCTTTGGCAGTTCTTTTATCGATACCAGCGATCAGCGGAGTAACGATGCCTACGGTGTGCAGTTCCAGTCCTTGAGGGCGGGCATTTAGAGTTACCTGTCAGTTAGCATCTGACATACACCAAGAAACACCAGATAAGATCATTTTTAATACAGGTAATTATTCCAATCAAACAAATGAGCAGTGAGGCGGAACGTAAACCTGCAAACAAGTCTAATCGGGAGGATGTGTATCAAATGGAATCTCCTATGTAGAACATCCAAGGAGAAAAGGGGTTGTGCAGTAGGGGGTAATTAATCAAGTGGACAGACACTGTGGACAGAAAACCCCAGATTCTGGTAAACTAATGTTTGACAGTCTGCCAAGTGAGAGTCAATCAATTACACATGTTCCAAATAGCGGTGAGACAACGGGTGGAGAGCACATATCCCGTTTGTATTTATTCACAAAAGAAATCCATAGAATGTAGAATAAAATGCCCATGATGTTTTAAAATCACCCAGTCACTTGAATTCGATACGCTGCAGGCCACACAACTCAGCATAGGAGGTCCATTGCCAACTGGAGGATAGGAATATCTCTCCGACAGCACTGCTGGCTGTTTCGACCATAACCGGGAACATCGCACACCGACACGGTGTTAACCCCCCAACGCGGACAGCGCTCTGCCAGTTGTGCCCTGGTGCACACTTGACGAATGACATGAAAGTAATTTGGACCAGTAAATATGAATCATGGGGTCCATTTTTCAATCTGAAACAGTCAAGATCAGATATTTTTGCCTTTTTCTGGTGGTCCATTTAAGTCAAGCTCAGACATACAATTGGCAGTGGCACTGCTACTCAAAGAACTTGAACTTCAACTCGGTCAAATTTACAAGCCTTCACTTCAATAATGTAATCCAAACTACGGACATATACTGCAGAAAGTCATGTCTGCATATAGTTACTGCTCAATGCGCCTGTAAACCTCTAAACTTTTTCCCCAGTATCTGGTGGTTTATTATAGTCCTGATGCTGAGATGTGCACTTTAATCAGATTAGTAGCTAAGACTTTAATTAAACTGGGATTTATACAGTACCTGGACTGAGAGTAGCCTACTGGATGTACCCAGAGGTAAATATGGGGAAGCCAGATTATATTTTACAACAAGTCTACTTACCTATTTCTCCATAACTACCATTTATAATTGGGTTGATGCTTTTATTGTGAGGAGTGAATCTTGGAATCTGTTGGATCTTGGGCATTTCGTATTTAATGTTGTGCATATTAAAATTGTGTTGTTTAACAGGGGCCTATGTATATATTGTGTTGACTTTGTCGAAACACTGTATTTTCTTCTTCCTCTTCGAATCCTCTGCAGGATTTATAAATTAAAGAATAAACAAAAGTTCTTTTTTTGTTCATTCTCATTGACAGTTATACAATTTGCCTCATTAAAAATGATTACATTTTGAAATGTTTATACGTGGGTATAATACATAATTCAAATGGATAAAGGCGTGAGTGGCATATATTTACTTAGTAAAAAAAAAAAACTACGTTAAAAGGGGCTAATATAAAGCAGAGCACTAAATAACTTTAACGAAAGTGGAATCTCGTAAGTACACGTCGGTATCTAAGATACAAGAGCAACGCAATGGTTCACATTCCGCTCCGTGTTTTACAGAGCGCTTAGACTGGGAGCCTTGGCAATGTGCGGCGTGTATGTCTCTCCACAGAATTCTTAGTCTCCTCTCATAGATGTAATACAGTATCTCTATATGTGAGAGAGAAGTTAACTGAACATTGCACGCCGCGGTGCTCCCCAAACAGGATATATATGGCCGAATTTAGGCTCAACGCGTGAATTTCCCAAAGAAAAGAGGATAGTGTTTTGTGTTGGTGGCGAAAAAAAGTGTGATTTCTGATTGATAGATATGTTCTAATCTGCAGCGGGAGAAAAGTGGAAACCACGGAGCGCTCTGTTATCAATAGAACTACGGGTTTTTTTCTTCTGGATTGCTTTAACTTCTTCCGTTCACCAAACACTCAGGCCTACGGATTAATTAAAGAAGTGCACGATGTTGAGAATACCAGCCGTCTTTTGCACTTTGGCTGTCTTGTCTCTATTTGTTGAAGCAGATCTTAAAGCACGAAGCTGCAGTGAGGTTAGACAAGCCTACACCGATAAAGGCTTCAGTCTCGTCAATGTCCCTCACCAGGAAATATCAGGTAAGGATGGAATGTGCGCTCTGCGTTTTAAATCAGCCCCGGCATTAGGCGTTTTAGCACTGACAGTGACACAATTATTTGTTGGTTTCTAAGCATCACTGGTCATGCTGCTATGCAGTTTAAGAAGCGGCTACTGGTCAAATAAACGCAAAACACCCCAGGGAGGTTACAGGGAAGGACGAAAAAAGTTCGTCCGGGGAAAGAAATAGAAATATTTAACAGTAATATTTGATCACTCATTCAACTTGTCAAAACTTAAAACAAGTAGTGTTGGCTGTGTAAGGGTTTGTGCTACAGACACCGTTCACTTTTTTGCATCCCAGCATATGTAATATGTAAACAATATTTATGGGAAATAATAAGAGATGTGTCATCTCATTCCCGACAACGGCCGTGGTAAATAAAATGAAAATATTCTAATAATAATAATAATTTTACAAAACAACCACAACTTGTACTGTATTTACCGTTGGTAGCTACACGTCTTATATGTATTCATCAATTAATAAGTGTCAACAATTTTAAGTACATTTATAAAGCTACTTTGCGTTTTATTGTGGCAACTTCAATGGAGTGAATTAAAAATATAGTTTTAAAGTATTCGCTATTTGGCCATTTTGTATTAGAAATGTAGTTTGTAATTAGGGGCTGCAGGGGCCTCGATTCGGAAGGTTCTATTTTTTTTATTTTTTATTTTAATTATATTTTTTGCTTTAATTGTGGTTAGATGGGGGGATTCCCGCCGGTCAGCTGGTTATGGATTGTTCCTTTGGTGTGACTGTTGATGTCCTGATGACAAGAGACGAGAGTGTGTTGATTTAACTGTAGTGAAAACAGTATATAACTGAGCAACTGGACAGGTATATGTTTAAGCACACCAAATGACTTAAAACAATATATTCAAACGTGTAAATGTCTTAATTAATTTTGTAACCCAGTGTGCTATGCATTTGAATAAACTTAATTTTGGACGATACAAACACTACCCTTGTCTACAATATTCTGTTGAAAATGATATAAGCCATGCACAGTTATTTTACCACTGTGGGCCAGAATAAATCTCATGCGACACACTTAAGAAAACCAAAGCGCCAAATATTTGAACAAAAGCGTCGCGACACTATTATTTCCTCAACAAGAAAACCGCAATTAACTTTTGCACCTGACGATCAAAAAATTAATTTGCTAATGAACGGAATTAATAAACTATGGTTTATATCGTTCACTAAATACATAGTGACTGCCAGTTCATATTTATGGCCAATCAATTCCTTCTATTGTATTTGTTGTCCGAAAGTCAAACACTATATTTACAGGTTACATGGCATTGCATTGCAGGGAAAAAATGAATTAGTAATTTTTTGGATTATTATCGAGTCTGTAAATTTGGGTTATAAATGCTACGACAACATTTTTTTCAAAGTTCACCGCATAAACGTTTCCTATGATGTGGTCATCCAGTGCTCTATTGATCGGATGGAGAAACCTTTAATATGGAAAGGCTCAAGTGAATCTACCAGGAAACTTAGTTTTTGTATGTCTACTTAACCTTAACCTCTTGGGGTCCACCACCATCTCCCAAATCTCCTCTCTCTCTCTCACCTTTTTAGTGCAATATACTGGGGAAATTATACTGTCCAATAGGGGGCTCTGTTACCGCAGTCGAGTAGACGGTTATTTAGAGTATAATCCATGGTTATATCTTAGTCCTTATTTTTCCCGCTGTGTCCTAAATTAGAGCCGCAAAATTCGTTTAGCCTATTGTGAAATAATCACGTTTAAGATTTAGACATGGAAGCTAACAGCAGTCAGGGTTTTTAAATCGTGCTCTTATCTATATTAAATGGCCTACTGTGGTCTGTATTCATTCACGCAAAAATTGCGCATTTGTCTGAACAGTGAAACGTAAATAAGGCACTGTTTAAAACGTGCCATTACCGCTTTCAATGACAGAGAAAAGTCATTGGCTGTCACCGTCTTATAATATGCAATACGGTGTATTCGCGGCTGCTGCTAAAATGGACTTCGTAAATGTGACTGCTGATAGCTGCAGCTTTTCCTGGCAATGAGGGCGCAACAGATGATATTTTCATTTTCCATACACACCTTCTATATAAGAACTTCGTAATCCACAGGCTTGATTTGCAGACCTGGAAGATGAATGTTTAATGTTAATGCCATGTTCAATGGATAGCGATTTACAGTTATTTAGTCCTAAAGCCGTGCGTTATTACAGGGAACGACAAGGCACGACAACGTCTCTGTTTTTAAAGACGTTTGACATACTTGTTGCAGTCTATTTGAATGTTGAGCGGGGAAGTACATACTGATGTTCTAAAATCAAAGTATATCAAAATGTTTGCCAGGCTTTCGGGCTGAGACTCTTCGGAAGGCACGCATTGCTGCTGTAGCACCTGGGGAATTTGGCACGAGTAAAAAAGCAGCGTGTTTTTATAACAAGTCCACCTGTTCGTCGACTCGGCGGTTAACTGATCGAACCACCCTGGCCCACGTTTCCCCTTTTGTTCTTAATCACTCGAAGTAATAAAAGACTTACAGACCCAAATGCCACGGATGAATGAAAGTGCTTTGCTTGTAACTAGGTGTATCACGGGCCAATTAGTCTATAAGGAAGGTAGTGAATGACATCTATTTGCATTCTATTTGTGATACAAAGACTCTCAAACATATCTCATATCTTTTGAGGTTTGAACCTGGTTACTGTGACTTGATGTTACCACAAAAGGTAGGACGGCAGAAATCAGAAAGCAATATGACAGAAAATTATATTATGTTATAATGTTTTACAGATGTTAATCTTCTTCATTGCAGTGTTAAACGTTGTCAGTGTTATTTATGCTTATTAGGCTTCAGAATGGAATTATCTTAAACCGCTTAATATATGTAAAGATCTAACTAAGTCATGGCCCTAGACAGACATGGACTTCTTTTTTCAGAAGGACGGTCTGGACATTGTGTTTAGGTCTCTCTCTCTACAATATAAAAAGTATTGTAAATTAGATTCCTTTGCCAAGGGTGGGAGTTTGCTTAATTTTGTTCAGTGGTGGCTTGAATGAAAGATCTCTTGTTGCTTGGGAATTGATGGGTATGTCTATTATGATTAATTATCTTTTACAAACTTTCTGGAGTTGAGAGTTGAGAGTGATCCAGAAAGCTGGAGGTAGGTGAGTTGAGGTCCATCCCTCTGATAGCAGTGGAAAGTTATTTTTCCAGATGCTCCAGATGAGGAGCATCTGGCAGATGTGATGGGCCAAGAGGGAAAAGTCCCTGTAAAATCAACATGAAAATGATTGGTAAATGTAAATGCCCATATCTCTATCAATTGGAAATGTATTGCCTTCTGTAAACTTCAGCCTGACAATGGGCCCCACGCAGACCAACTGTCTCCTTTGCAGGGTGACAGTTGAGTTTGGCGCTATCTGCGCTTTGTTAGGATATGACCATTCACAAAATGCAATTATGCTAATGAGGTAATTCCATCATTTGTATTGAAGTTTATAGTGCTGATCATGATTAACGCCATTCACATGCGTTAAGTCATCCTGGAAAAACAAATCCACGCGGATTTATACGTGTGAATCGGAGCTAAACACGATCAGCTCTAATTACTTTAATGTTATTAAAGTTATTAATTATTTTTGTTTGAATGTTGGTTTTGTTTTGATTTGATTTAATTTCACAGTGAAATTGTTTTGTTTTTTGCTTTGGATTATTATCTATTTAAAAAAAATAAAAAACATGATTTACGTTTGTATCTTTATTTACTATTATTGTCTCATAATATCAATGGATACATTGCAATATACAGGGCGATATATTGACTATAGTCCACAATTGCAATTTATTACTTACAATTGACAGACCTTACTTGAAATTACATGATCACACTGTAAATTACAATTTCCTTAAAGGCTGGTCAGATTTGCTGAAGCAAGAGATTACCTCTGTTCTGCCCACCTTCTGTGTCTCTATGGAACCTCTAAAACTGAAATCAAAACGAAAGTAAAACCACGATACATTCCGTTTGTACACTATCTGTACTCACAGTTGGGAACGGCTTCACGAGCGGTTAGAATGAAAAAAATAACTGTTATGGACTGAATTATTGAAGCCAACCAAATAATTTAAAAAACCTGTCCATCATAAAGCATAATTTACCATCTCCTGTGTGGAACTGAATGTCGTCTAGAACGGTGGCCATGTCTTCACATTGCTGTAAGCAATTTGCACATGGACTTGGACTTTTAAGTAACTCCCATGACATTACCAACAGCAGTTAGGAGGTTTTCAGATGTTCACATTCATTTCGGGGTCATAATTTAGGGATGGTCTTCGGGAATCACACGCAATACAAAACTTAGAGTTGCTTATAGATGACAGTTGTTAGATGACAATAACAATTGATTATTCATGACCAGTAATAAAGCATTTGGCACTGTGCATTGCTTGTGAATATTTTCTTTTCTTCCATGATTTGTTGTGCCGATGTTTTAGCTTTAAAAGCCAATCCTTCCCGGTATCATGCCAAAATTTGTTAATGGGTCAGGACAATTTTCTAATGTCCTCCCGAGCGCACTCATTTGTAAGCCCCTGAATGTCCATTTGGGACAGTGAGAACCCTTTCTGATGTTTCAATTGATAGGCTCTTACAGACCTTGATTCCACTCACCCCTACCGAACTTTGAGGTCAGTATGACGCTGTGGGCTTTTGTTAAGAAAAGAAAGTCACTTCAGTCCGGCCAAATAGTCAGAAATAAAGAAATGGCCCTGTGATCCCAGTTTCCTTTCGGTCTGTTCCTTGCTCGATGAGGCTTTTTCAACACAATAAGCGCTCAGGCAGTTTATTTGAATGCAGTTGCCAAGGAAGGAAGGCTCACTTAAGTACTGCTGGTAGTAAGATTGTAATGTGCAATAAAAGACTGAAATAAATATACATGTATTTAGAACGGAGACAAACGGAAAAACGCACTTACACAGGCATTCAAGACTAGTGTGCCACATTTACTGAGATTACAATCCTCAGCGTGCCATGAATACATTTATAAAATGGCTTGCATGAATGTCGATTTCTCATTGTTCAACATGAATGTATGTATTTTACTCTTGGGCAATCCTCTGTTCTCAGTTGAACACAAATATACTGGGCGTAATTTTGTCTGGAGTAGGGGGCGGGTGGAAAAGCAAAGCCCTTGATTTGCGACAGTCCGCTTCTCTTAGGCACTACGGGAAGTAACATCTCGCTTAGATCTCCAGCGAGGAACTGGCTTTTAACGTGACATATTCTCACTTCTCTCCACGTTTTAGCCTGTCGTTCATTTTTTAATGGTTGCTTTGTGCGAGTTATACACACCAGGTATATGCGCTGTAGGGGGACGGTGGGTGAAAAGATAGGGCCCAAGACTCCCCATCGAAAGCCAAAATGCCTCTGAGGCACCTTATAATTCTGTGAAAAGCCGTCAAGCCGCCCCAAAGCTGCTCTAATATAAGGCACCTCCAAACCAACAGTTTACAGTTTAATGTCACGTCAATCATTGTGCGTTGAGTTTACCTTCCATCGCCACTTCACTTCAGCCAGCAGCGGCGGGAAATTTGACGACTGTGACGAATGTGGCGTCTCATTTGTACAAGAGCATGCTTCTGTCTGCTCCAGAATCCTCCCTTCGGGTAAATCTGTGTTGTTTTTATAGAACACATTCCTGATGGCAGCGAAGACATCGCTAATCACTTTGCAGAGGAGAGACTCAGTACATACAGAGCCTCTGTGAAAATTCATATTTTCTTAATAAAGGCTGCTCTGTAACAGCTCTTTCTCCTAGATCAGCAGTGTAAAGATGACTTTATTTCAAGTGTCATTTTATGGTTAAACCATTTCGCTGGAGGCCTTATCCTGAGTCATTTACATGTGATAGGATTTTAAACTTCACCCATACACGCTGCTAGATTTTCCATTTAAGGACGTTTTACTCAGGGGTACCATGACAGGACCCCAACCTTCTTCTCCAGTAGACCATCTGCTGCCTGCAATGGATGTCATCCAACTGTCCCAAACTCATGACTTGAATTCTGCTCACAAATGAAATCATTAACATTAATTAATTTCCTAATTTCTGTTGCTATTTTACCTTCTCTTTCTCAATGAGAAATTTGATGAAGGTGTCTGGTGAATATTTTTTTTAACGGTTGTATGGTTGGTTAAAACAATAAGGATTACAGGCTTAGAATTCTCCCAGAGCCACTCAAATGCATAATTGATATTTAATATCTCCAAATAACCTTTACATAAATACTTCAGAAAGCAGTTGTTGCCCCTGGAGAAGAGAGAGATAGGAAAACCCACTCAGTTGCATCTAATTGGTGATACCAATACAGGTGCATAGACAGGCAGGTGCTGCTCTTCACGTCCAGGACTAGACACGTTGACATGAATATTTATCTTTTGGTCCAATTGCACCCCTGCTCTCCTGATCGTGTTGAACCACGCTCGGAAATAATAAAGCGGATGAGTGTTATTAATTATAGCCAGGATGCTCTGATTTGCATAAGTTGATTACGTTGAAAGCCACAGAACAGTTTAATTTAGCCAGGTTATTAAGGGCTGAAATAAAACTTTTTTTCTTCTTCTTTTTTTTAAAGAGGCCATATGAGAGTTGCATAAAGATAATTAAAGAATGATATAAACAAAATGCAAAAATATGACCATAAATGACTGCTGATTTCCTTAAAATGAAAAGAAAAAATGATAAAATGAAAGAAAAAGATTGCCCTCTCCCAAAACGTTTGCACCGTGAATAGTGTGTAGATGCTGATGATATCACTTCAGCCCTGTTAATTTCTGCTTCAGACAGAAAGGAGCGCTTGCAGAGCTGATTAACTTCCGACTGTCTCTGGGGTCAGGGAATCATTTTCCAGTTTTTCCTGTTTGGTACTGTTTTTTTTTTTTTTTAAATTCCCTCTGGAAAATGCAATCTGTTCAGCGCTTTGTGGCTAATTTGATTTGTAAAAATGCGCCGTAACAAATAAAGTTTGATTGATTGACTGATGTGGGACCATTTGCAGCCCTATGCAATGTTTCCGCTGGGATTTATTGCATCAGTCTGTTTTTTTTTTTTTTTTTAGCTCCATTTCAGAATGCGTGTCTACAAACCCAAAATCCCACTAATTAAGAAACAGGAATGGGGGGCTTGCAGTACAGTACATTTCAAAGAGTCTTTAGTGGTATTGAGCCCTATCGTCTTTTATACTTGTATTCCAACAGGAATGCCAATTATTTAAAAAAAGAGAAAAGTTTGCCACAGCGTCGTGGAAGATTTCAGGATATTTTATATAGAGATAAAGGAATATTCTACTTGGGTTCTAGATTTAGTAAGGTTTTGATTTTAGTTTTTGCTGCATAGAATGACTTTTTCTCATTTTGTATTTAACGTTGAATCCAAACTGTTCACTCACTCACATTGGTAGAAAGTAATATTCTAAATAAGTAAATTGAAAAGATGTCGAATTTCTTATTCGGGTTTATTTATTAAGAAATACACTACATTCCTCATATGTTAAAAATGGGGAAAATCATGGAGGGTTTTGGACTGCCTTATTAGAATGAGAGACTCACTACTTTAGTTAGAGGGCCTGCCAAGGTTAGATGTCAGAACTGGGGTGAGTATAATCTTCCTGGTATGGTTAAGCTTGGCTGCGAGCGACTCCAGAAAAAGGCGCGTTCCCGAGGGGGCGGGTTTTCATATCTATCAAGTAAGATCCCCTAGTTTGATCGATTGATTGATATGGGTTGGGTTGGGAGGATGAGCGTCATCAAAGCTGTCATCACGGGCTTGCTTTGTCGCGTCCTGGTAGAATTTGTGTGGACGGCTGCGAGGAGGCCGGGTGGAATGAGATCTGCTGGCTGGCTCATTGCGCACTCTGGGCTGCGCCGCGCCCTCCGCGCCGCGGTGTCCGTGAGAATCTGTCATCCCCATTCCGCGACCGCTGGCAGATCGCTGACAGATTAGGGATGGGGCTGTACGCTTGGAGGTCCCTGGTCACCCACGCGACCTGGCTGATTGTCCGAGCAGCTCTCTTCCAACAGTCTCGCCGTAAAGCAAAGCTCCACAGAACGGAGCGATGACGCGGGAGGTCTCAGGGGTGAAGCTCACAGGATGACTAATCGATTCAGAAGGCCAATCTCCCATACTGAGTGTCATTAACACGTTAAATTATTTGCTTCATTCTGAACTGTGCGCCGTCGGTCGTGGGCCTTAGTCCACAATTTCAGCTCAAGGAACCAGGACGGTCGCAAGGACGGTTGCGGAATTAACACACAAAACAAGACCCGTCTGGGGCCTGTTGGACCATGCCTATCTGGAGAAAGCTAACAAGTGTAGTAAAAAAATAAAAACAAATCAGGAAGGAGACTCTCAAGGGGCCAACTTTATCGAGTCTACTGATTTTGTACCAAAGTGGACGTGCTGACTCCCTCCGCAGCCTCCTTTGCATTGAGACTTCCCCGCAAATGCCAGATTGCTGCTCGGCCTCCACAGACCCCCCTCTCTGTGCGTAAATAAAGACTTTAGTCCGCATTTAGAAGCCTCAGCACAGCCCCGCCAGATTAGAGTAGCCCACTTCCAGCGCCAAACGCCCCGCCAGATTAGAGTAGCCCACTTCCAGCACCAAACGCCCCGCCGGATTAGAGTAGCCCACTTCCAGCGCCAAACGCCCCGCCGGATTAGAGTAGCCCACTTCCAGCGCCAAACGCCCAGCCAGATTAGAGTAGCCCAATTCCAGCGCCAAACGCCCCGCCGGTGCTTGCCATAGTCCACCGCATGCATAGCACCGGTTTTCCACCGGGAACGATCCCTATTGTATTGTTAAAGCGTCTCCGGTCTTAATGAACGTGTGGCAAATCTCAGATGTGTCTTCCGAAACACTCTGATCTTAGTGATGGTTTTAAAAAATTGATTTAGTAATTATCACATCACTTTTACATAGCCAGATACCCTAGATTCTTGCCTTCCATCGTCATTGTAATCTGTGGAATGTGGAAAGGGGAATGAGACACGCAGATGCTAACTCATCTCACATGCACCATTTCAGCTGTAATACGCTGCGGCTGAAAGTCAACACTGTTAAACAGTGGTTTTTCACCAGCCCCACTGATCATAGAGGGCTGGTTGCTGATCTGAGATCAGTTTCTCACTGTATACCTTTCACAGAGAGATGATGTTAGGTGATAAAACCTTCTCTGGTCTTTTTGTTGAGTGTAACTTATTCAGTCTTGCAGTGAAGACATTCCAGAGTACCGTGGAACCTGACGCTTCCCTCAGGCATTTAACATGAGGAAAAAATTTAAAGAATGACTGAATTACTTTCAAAGGCTTCTAAATATATCATCAATACAGACAAGCAAAACCTTTTTATTTCACTTTTGAAGGAATTTAATATTGATATTATTTTGTTTTTGAAGTAAACGTTTTCATTTTATTTTTCGAGGGCTGAACCCTTAAATGTTCAAAGTCTGCAAGGCTTTTAAGTTCATTAATGACAGTGATAAAAGAATCATGGATTAAAAAAAAAAAAAGTTTTAAACGTTTCAACGGCTCGCCCGCTCTGGTTTTGATAGACAATCGAAAAGTCGAGCTCAAGCGGGTCTCGTTTTGATATTAGGGGAAAACCTAGGGTGATGAAATATTTAAAGCATGTAAAACCGCTTCACTTTGGTCTGTGGCATGGGTAAGAGCACTGGCTGGATGAAAGGGATTCAGCCAAGAGCACCTAGCAAACGTTTACGCTTGATGGCCTGGTTAACACAGTGATTAATGGGTCAAGGAGATTACGCCATCACATCTGTTCTATGCCAGGGTGCTCATAAAACACCTTCAAAGGGGAATTGCTGAAAATGTCCTCAAAATTGTGTCAGTGTACACAGGCGTTTTAAATTTTTATTTTTTATTTTTATCAGCCTGGCTGCCACCCAAACCCAAAGCGTCCTTCATTTATGCAAAAATATTAAGTTTTCTGCTGCGGGGTTCGAACCAGCAACATTCTGGTTACCAAGTCCAGTTGCTTGACTACAAAAACGTAGCTGCATCACATTTGACACTAAAACGGTCCATTGGAACGGTTAAATAAAATCAATATCCGTTCTGGCCCGTATTTGGTGAATGTCATGCCCTTCCCTGCTAAATACTGGGTACCCTCCCGTCCGTTTTAGACCTAAGAGCGGCACAATAGTTTCAGTATTATTCCAGTTCCTGTAATAAAAAAGGCAGCCTAATTTTTTCCCCCCCTTTTTGTATTTGGTTACGTTTCTCCTCAAACTGCCAAAGCCTTAAAATATTTACTGGTGTGAGTTTTCATTTCGTGCAATGTCTTTCACTCGGTTATTATTTCACGGACAACAAGGCATTTTTTTCAGTAACAAGTTGTTCTCTTTTCAGAAATACCCATTTGGGAAAAGCATGAGGTCCACCACTAAATGGATTTGAAAGTCTTTCTGACTTCTCTGCTAACGGCGGGTGTTTATTTAGGGAGAAGATGGGTGTGGCGGTGAAGTGACGGCACTCAGTCAGGGGTGGTCGGGCCTGCCCTGTCAAGATATTTATAAGACATGTAAAGATATCCCCAAGTTATGTTCTGTTTATTAGATATCTTTGAAAACGGTTAATGGTTTATCTATCTATATCTATGAATGATTTAATTAAATCTGTAAATGATTTAAATATATCTGTAAATGAAATAAAGAATCTCTAAATGATAATTTGGCTTGCCATAGTTTCCGCCGGTTTTTCAGGCACCTCTCAGTTGGCTTCTGGGTAACATCTGGAAATATCTGGCGAGATACAATCGCTCAGATGACAAAAAGGGGTCAGGTGGAGAAACCTGCCGTCGCCCCAGCACTATGGCCGCTCAGGTCAGCGCCTATTGAGGGCTCTGCGTTATTCCTCTCACATTTAACCGGTGGGTGTTGAGTAAGAGCGAGCGCAAAGTAAACAAAACTCCTGCTGATATACAACAATCGTTATTCTTACTCCGTGACCGGATTCCTCCGCTCCAAAAAGCCCCCGATATATTAGCATAAGCACACAGGCTCTGAAAACTCAAAGCATTTTTCGAGCAGACTGTTTTTCTTTTTAAGTGTAAATTCATCTTTATTCGCTGGTGCCTCCAAAAAAAAAATAAACAAATAAATAAATAACATTCTAATTCAGCAGCCAGAACTGCAGTGCAGTCCGACAGGCGGCCAAAGCACATTTCAGGCCATCTTAACCTGAAATGGACCACAGTTATTCGTTTGCTCTCAAATATGATCAGTTTCAATCAGTTCATATTATCAGTTTCAATTCTTATAATATTTTGGAATTTATTGTATGATGGAATTTAACGTGCGACGTAAGACGTGAACGGTGAAGTGAGAACTTTTGTCCCCGTGAGTGGGCTCAGCGTATCCAGTCTGTTTCCCACCCTAAAACCACCCGACCTTCACGCATTCGTGAGTCAAAGAATGAAAGGTTAAAGTAGAGAGGGCAAAAAACATGGAATGTGCCGCAAAATGCTTCTCTGCGGCTTGGAGAAGAAAATCGGCTTCAAAACAGGAAGTACATTAAAAGAGGACCCGTGTCTGGGTGAGCCAGTGGGCGGCACATACTCTGAATGTAATACGACAGCAGTGAGACTGCTGGACGATGAGGGATACGGAACTTCCAGGAGAAACATCCGAGTTACTGCACATGGTTCAGACACCAATATATGTGACTGGTCTGCTGGAACAGCCTTATACAGACTAAACACTACATGGAATGGTCTTTGCATCATTTTTAAGCTCCCTAATCGTATGATAAACGCAAGACGAGCCAAAAGAAACAGAATAGCAGTTCACCTGGGCCAGAATTCGCCTGGCCCCTTTCTCTTATTTTATACATTTTTCTGCTTCCTGACTAATGGCTTCTTTGATTTCTTCTCGTCAGTCTCGTAATTAGGACTGCCTAAATAATACGCATTATTATCACATTATAAACCAAAGCCGCAGCAGGATTAACAGCTTGGAATTGTCCTTTCAGGAGAAGTCTCTATTCATACCACTTTCCCAGTGCAGAGCCCAGCCGTGCCAACCCCTGATTATCTCGGTTCTTGATTCATGCCCACGTCCCCCTTGCCCTGCCCAGCCCACTTCCGTATAGGGAAGCGAGCAAAAACCGGTCTCAAGTAAAGGACTTATCAATTGGGTGTTGATGTAGGTGTCAATGGTGCCGTTTTTAAACTAAACATTTATCAGGAATTTTTTCTTAATCCAAAGAGAAATTTCTAAATCTTACAGAAGCTAATTAGTCCCTGTTTTTTCACGCCATTTTCCCCACAAATTGGCTACTGGGTTGGTTCCTAGTAGCAGTGTAAATGACATTAGTTTTTCAAGTTTGTAGTTGTTTTCTGGGCACGGGCTCACGGGCAACGAGATTAGTTTGTCACTTTCTTTTCCTTAATATTAAGATATAACACACTGTGGACACTGTCTCATGTAAACTGATGTATCGCTTTGTGGACCTGAGCGAATAACTCAGTTTTAAACACTATTCATCTATACTGATGTTTGGTACATATTGGATAGTGAAGAAAAGTAGGTCAAACCCAGCAATGCAGAGATTTGAATCAGCAACCTTCTGGTGGCGAGGCTGAAACCTTGACTATCAGGCCAGTACATTGCTCTTTCTGGAATCTGAAACAGTAGCGGTAATGTTTGTCGCCCGCGGGCCTGTGCCCAGACCCATGAGTCATCCTAACGTACATTATTAACACTGTCACCTTTTACAATCACCTCTGGCAAGGGCCTGCCCGTGCGGGCGCTCACGTATTTAGTCTGTCCCCTGTTTCAATGCAAACCCCCCCCCGCAGGAAGTATTTAATCCTGACATGTTCTGCGGGCCCCCGAGATATCCTATTTTAATACCCCTCATGGCATCACGAATGAGATCCAAAAGGCACACACCGGTTGCCTTGTTTTGTTTTGCGTTTTTTTCGCGCACGGGCAAGTTGAGACGTTTCCATGGCAACTGTACATGTTTGTTTCTAATTAATTTACATTTGCTGTTAACTTCTTTTCGCTGAGATGGCTGGTAGTCCGTGGTATGTTTCTTTGCTTTGTGAACAGGTTTTTTTATGCTTCTTCAATCACAGTTAATGAGCAATAGAAATGAGCTTGATGTAGGAAAAAAACAAGGCAAAATGACTCTGATTCGACAAAAATGAGATAAGGAACATATCGCTGTATTTATCCATTTGTGTTACCTGAAGGGCTTAAATGACCTCATCGCCTCTGCTACTAACGAGGTTAATTTGTGCTTATGCTGCAAATCACTCATGTCTGTCAAGGTCAAGTCTTATTGAATGATAGATTCATCAACATGATGCCATTTAATTGATATTAGGAAGATGTATGGTTTTTTAAAATTAAATAAAACTCAAATAAATAGTAATTAATCTACTATGGCATTGTACTTCTATCATTTCCTTTAAAATTAAGTTTGAGTTACTTTGAATTAATAAAGTTAACACTCCAGAAACACTGTGACTGCACTCAAGACTAAGACTCTGACATGCGTTTACACTGAATGGCACTGTGAAAGTGTCTTGACTGCACTGATTGGCACTGTGAAAGTGTCTTGACTGCACTGATTGGCACTGTGATAGCGTCTTGACTGCACAAAATGGCACTGTGAAAGCGTCGTGACTGCACTGATTGGCACTGTGAAAGCGTCGTGACTGCACTGATTGGCACTGTGAAAGCGTCGTGACTGCACTGATTGGCACTGTGATGGCGTCATGACTGAACTGAATGGCACTGTGATAGCGTCATGACTGAACTGAATGGCACTGTGATAGCGTCGTGACTGAACTGATTGGCACTGTGATAGCGTTGTGACTGAACTGAATGGCATTGTGATAGCATTGTGACTTCCAGGTCTCATTCCTCTCATTTGATATCAATGTAAGAAAATGATAATCACAGACCCGTCTGGTTCTGGAATGATCATATTTCAAAAATCCTGGTCATTACCCGTCGTCTTGCTCATTGTGTGTCTCTTAAATGTTACAGTTTTTATTATTTTCTAATTTACTGTTATTCTATGTATGTATTATATGGTACTATTTAGCTGAACGTGTGCTGAAACCACAAGAGGCCAGTGAATGGTTTTCTTTTTCCCATATTTGTCTAATGTTTAATTTTTTGTTTATTTGTTTTTTGTTTTTTTTAAATTACATTTTCGAAATCACAGCATGACAGCTTGCTTGTAAAAACGGCGCTACATCCAATAAAACTGATTGATTGATGGTGAGGTTTTAACGCTTCAGGCTGTCATTGTGCTTTCAAATCAAGCAGGGTATAATTAAATCTCTCTGTAACGTTCTAGAATCCAACATGTTGAAATTAGTGTTGTTCTATGTCTCGGTGCCGTAGGAACAAGGGATCTTAACAGCTTAAATCATTGTTTTAATGTGCATGCTGCTCCCTGCTTTAATTCCAAATGTGGGTCTGGTTTCTTCAGCTTATCTCTTCGGCGACCCTTAATTAATGTCTTTCTTGGTGATGTTTGGTTTTTGTAGCGAACACTATCCATATTAGCGCTGAAGGTCCCCATTATAAATGCACAACGTAAAATTACCTGGATATGTTGCATCTGGTCTCGGTGACGTCACTTTATATGATTACAGTGCCGGGCTAATGACTATTGACACCCTGCGTTGTGGTGTGGGTGAAGCTACACCGAAGATCACCATTACTCATTGACTGAAGAAGTTGATAAACGAGGGGGTTGACTGAATGTCAGCGTATGACACATGTGAGGAATATAGACACACATTACGAGCTATTCACCCCCACATTTAACCAGTGGTTTAATCCAGCAGAGTAATGTTCTTCCGTCCCATTCTTATTGTACTTCTTCTCATTAGCGGTTAGCTCTGTTCAGTCGGATATCATCTTTTGTCTTTTGATATCATATCCAGAAAAAAAAAGAAGAAAAAAAATGTGTTTTTCTAGCTGAATATCGATTGCTTACTTGTTTAATTAAAAAATATCTTATTTAGGGGTGAATTTAGAAATAATTGTCCTTCCACAATTGTCGCTTGTGGCAACGCCGGGGTGTACCCAGTCTGGAAGAAATAATGTATTCAGTGTAATTTTAAACAGAAATTAATGCAAAGTCAACAGAGGGGAAGCCCAAAGAAATGCGTAGAGAGAAAAGACAGTAAACATAAAACACCTCGATGGCTTTTAAAATGACAGAAGTAAACATGAAACGCACTTTCCAGTCCCAAACCAGCTCTGCAGTCACTCTTGTACGGTCTCATTACATTGACTGTTCCTGAGTGTGTTCTCAGTAACCACACTCAGGTGTGTAGGTGAGGTCCTGGGTGTGGGTGTGGCCTAAAGCTTGCCTGTCCATCAGGGTGGGGGCGTGGGCCGCGTGCCACACCCCTATATTAAGCCGCGGCTCGCTGCGGATCTGTAACACATCCGTCAGCATGCTGAAACACTTTCGATAAAAAGCCCTGTCATTCGCTTCACATTTCAGACTCACGCAAACGGCATTAACCAACACCGTGGGTTTCATCATTTTCAGTGACCTTCATAAATTTCTGTACGTGATTAAAAAAGTAACCTTTCCATGAAGACTTGAACGTTCCTTTGTGATAAAGCTTCGGGATTACGTGAGGGGAGACTGGCGATCGCTGTCTGCTTATCACATACAGAGACCAAAACATCGGCACAAGATGTACTCCGCTCGGAGCAACAGGTTTCATGGTTGTTAAGAAAAATTGGACGTTCAAACGCCCGGAAGGGTGCTGCCGTTGAACCTTTCAGAACCATTCAGGTACTGGATCACCTCAGTAAAATAGCTGCTTATACAACTAAATAAGAGTGTAAGCCCCATGACCTGATGAACCTGATGAATATCCTTTTCCTTCATATCATAGCAAAATGCATTTAAATAGATCCATTTCTGACTGTGGCCTAGTTAAGCAGCATGTGGTCCCATAAGATGCCTCTATTCCCGAGCGTTCCGTTGCCATCACCGCTCCGCTAGGCCACAACTCCTGTAGATGCAGGAAGAGGTTCTTGGGTGGGAGCGGGCCCGGAGGAGGGGACGACGCTGGAACGCCTCTCCCTGGGTCTCTATAACCGTGGAGACGGAGTAGGCCGCAAACGAGGAGTGAAAGACAGTGATGGGAAGATGCCCTCGGGGCTCTCCGTGGGCAGGAGCGGCGACCAGCTGCTACCTGTAACACTTTGCCATGCTCCAGTTAGCAGGGCATGGAGACGGGAGCATTCCCACCCCCTCCCCGTCTTCTCATTTCCTGACCGCATCAGATCTCGACAGCTTCCTTTCTCATCTCCCCCCGCGGCTCCCTCGTCGCTCCTGCGGTGAAGGAAAGCCGGGCTTTTAGTGCTTACGCAGGGTGCGCATGGCTGCGTGCGGCCGCCACTGTCTCTGCCGAGGTTCCTGACCAATCAACAGCAGTTTTGCCCTAGATGGGCCAATCCGGGAGCTGTGTTAATTCTCCAGACTTGAGTCCACTATATTTATATTATGTAGACTTGAGTTTTACTAGCCCTCTGGGTCTCTTCTCTGCTTGCTTTGAAATACTACGTCGTACGTGTCTCTGTTATTAATACGTTGGTGATTACAAAGTTGTGTTTTTATTATTTTATATTCAGTCTCATAGCTGCACAGACTTTATGTTGATGGGAAAAAATATATCTTAAAATTAAATGGAAAAAGACCAAAAGGCTTACCTTGAGAATTAGGGGTTTTCTTACAAGACATTCCTTACTCTGCTATTGTAAAAAAGACTAAATATTCATCTCAAAGATTGAAGTACAGGCTTCAGTACGATTTCAGGCCAATTAATATGGCCCGCTGTGTGATAATAAGTGACAGCCAGTTTATTTGCGAGCCATACATGGATTCTGCTTAGTGCCTTAATGTACAAGTTGGCGGCTTTCAAATATTAAACTTTTCGTACTTTTTTCTTCTCAAAAAAGGAGAAAAAAAAAACGCTTTTTTCTGTTTAATGCAAAACCCGAAACATTTTTTTTTCTGTAGTAGTTTCAGACACAAGAACACAATGCAGGACTGTTCTCAATGCGCTATTTCCTTTAAATATGCTTTTGACACTTTGGAACCACGCATGGGGAATCCTATTTCTGGTCGCGATTGCCTATTTTTAGTGCCTTTCTTGCAGTACTGACACCTGAAATGCATGTTCGGTGGATGACGGCTGTCAGGCCTTTGTTATATTCCCCTTTTTTTCGAGATGAGAAGATGCTCTCAAACACCCCTCCCTCCCTCCCTCCCTTCACGTCTTGAGGTTCTCTTCCTGCATTGAGGAAAGCGACCTGTGCTACAAGACGCCAAGGATACTCATTAATGTCAGAGCAGACGTCAGCGCCCAAAGTTATTTTGAAGCGATGAAATCCTCCATCAGCCTTCAGGACTTGTGACATATGGTCGGGCGTGGTTTGGGAATTGAGTGTCGCCTAGTTTGGATTGATTTAAAGTTGCGAGTCGAACCGGATGTTTTTGCTATTCTAGACGAGGACCCACAGGACTTTGTTAAAACCAGGAGTTTTTTGGAAAGGAGGCTGAAGCACAGATGGCAAAAGCCAGTTCTGTGATCAGCTGCCCTTGATGTTTCACATACATGCATGAAAACTGCTGCTAATGAAGACCCTATCAGCAGTGGAAGCCGTTTTCCAGGCTAGCAGGCTATCATTACCAAGATTACCGTGAGGTTTCCTCTTACTTTGCGTCTTAAGCAGATGTATGCTCGTGGACACAATGTGCTTTGTGCTGTTACAGTTACCCAGGCCTCTTGTGATAAATCGTTACACAATGCTGATGGACATGACAAAGAAAGATCATTATTTTGTCTTTTGTGGGCTAATTAGAGATCATGGTTTAATTCAGATTTCTAATGAGATATTACATTCATCAAAAACGCCTTTCAGAACTCCCAATTGCTAGCATGTTCGTGTTAGAAAATTACATATAAATTTAAAAAAATACACAGAGAATAACTGTGTCAATGGGATGGGTTAAAAAGCCCTCCTATATTCCTGAAAAAACTTTTGTTTCTTTCTCACCACTCTGTGTGTCTCCATAGGTCATGTTGGTCTGATTGAGGTTTTGATTTGAGGGCCAGCCCACCTATCGGGAGAGCAGAGGTTTGCGCTCCGGGTGTGAAAGGGAGAGGAGCATTGTGGGCCACTGACATATTGCTCCTGGAGGGGGTCCACACTTTCGCCAGCCTTTCAGCTGTGCTCTCCAAGGTGCTGAACGTGGTTTTTGACTCCTCAGTGTTTCTAAAAGCCAAGCTACCAGGGGCGAGAGCCCCGCATCTCTCGTGTTGTTCCATGGTCCTTACTCTGGTGTCAAGTGAAGCTCATATGAGTTGCTCATGTCCTGCCTTCCTCCCAACGCAGATGAACCCGCCGTTGAATCGGGATGCGTTTAGTGACCGTTTCGACAATGCTGAAGTCCGCTGGCTTCCCATCTCGTGTCAGTGGCTTAATTCAGTTTTGCGACAAGTAACATGGCCCTTAGCCACGGGCAAAATGGTTCTGGCCCATGCAGGCCTGTCACGTCCCGTCAGTTAGCAAGGTCACTTCCTACGGAAGCCCACAGAGGGCGAGGGCTGGCGTGAACCCTTGATGGGTCGCCAACGCCGGGTTATGCTCGCGCGCTTGTCCGTGATTCAGAGAGTGGCTCTGGGTCGGCGGAACACCAGAACTCTGGCAGGAGGGGTACTGCTCCGCGCGTATTCTGCGCAGGCCCGCGCGACTCCCGTCGCTTCGGTCCAGGAGAGAGTGGCTGCAGCAAGGGCATATCTGATGGCAGATCAATGTTGGCAAGGGTAATTTATTCAGCCAGAGTGTTTAACGGCGTGCTGGTATTGAACGAAAACAAAAGTCACACGTAGGGACCTGACTCGATTAGTAATGAAATTACCAGCAGCTCGGGCTCCGGCCGGGTCTGCTGCTGACGACACGGCGGAGGACATTGGTGGGGTTCCTGTTCCTGTCACAGCCAGCAACCCCTCTCCAGACGAGTGCCCCATGATTTATAGTCTCGTGTTGGCCAAAGGACCGATTTCCCTATGGTGAGGCGACAAGGCCAGACAAGGCTTTGTTCTGTGGTGGCCCAGTGGGCCAGCCTATTAAAGGAACAAACCCAATCAGTCACGCATTGACACGCTATCCAGACAAGCAGAGATTTGTGCGGGCTTCGACGTTTGCTTTAACAGTTTGGCAGGAGGGCCAAAGAACCCACCAGATGGTGTATGGGCACATGTTTTCGGGCCCCTATGGCCAGGTACACTAATGAATACTATGGAGAGTTGGTCAGACTTTTCCTGGCTTGGATCCTTGCAATGGATGTCTCATATTCCCCAAACCACCTCCAACTCTCTCTTTAATGTCCCACTTAATGACTTTATATAGCACCTCCCATTCAATGATCTTTAAATTCTTCACAGAGAGAGAGAGTAACTCGTTTTCAACACCTGCAAGGTGGTGCATCCATCGGGGTCATGTGCAGGAGCGGTTCTGCAACGGTCGGAGTGACGACCCTGTGGCCAGATTGGCATTTTGACGGGGGCCATCGGGGTCCTCACCCAGCGGTTTTACGGATAAGTGGCTCTGGACATTTTAACGGCCAGAGGGTCAGGGCCGCGCTTAAATGCCTCATTTGTAACATGGCACCTCCTTCATCACGCGGCTCCCCTGGCTGTACGGGAGTGTCGGTTAATGTCCGCTGCTGGGCCCTTCACACATCTCCTGTAACAACCTGGTTCGCCCACAATGTCCTCTCTCCGTGTATCACACAAGTTATCGCCAATTGAAAGGATATGTTGCCTGAAAGAGAGTGTCGTCCAGATTTCACCGTGAAATCATTTTTATAAACAATAAAGGATGTAAAATATGAGGAACGTTGCCAGTCTCAGTTAAGAGGAAATTTGGTTGACGGGTGATGCTCTCATTTTGAAGTTCTGATACCATGAAAAAAAATAAGCATTCAAAATTTATTCAAAATAAATAAGTCTAGGGAGAATAACTTTGTTCTGCTTGGAGAGTTGACTAATGTAGAAAATATTCAGCATCTCTGGGCTTCCCGTGGATTTGAGACAATACGTTCGATAAAAACAGGCATTTCCACAACAGGGAACCGGCTCGTTTTCTACCATGAAAAGGAGGCGTCTTCTCTGAACTCAAAGCCACTTTTGGCAGCAGCGCCTTGCCGTTCATAGCCCCCCCCACACGTACACTTTAACACGGCACTGTTTCCTCTCTGCTGTTCTCAAGACCGCAGATTGTTGGCAGGGGTAGCTGCCAGTAAAAAGAAAAAATAAATGTTACTGTAACTTCAGAGCACAGGAACATTTTTTTAAACGCTTGTCCCTGGTGTTCGAGTCGCACATTATGACCGCGCGAAAGGCAGAATGTGCAGCCCGTGTCCTGAATGCAAATACCTGAGCGTAAGAGCTCAAATGGCTCTGCGGCCCTCGCACTGCATGCAAAGTGAGAGCGGGACGCCCCCTTGCCCGGGTGGGGGGGGGGGGGGGGTAAATCGAAAGATG
>JAOYSI010009509.1:0-10872 GCA_025775065.1 Hiodon alosoides | reverse complement strand
TGGGGTGGGCTGGCTCAGTCAGACTGAGCCCTGTGGGGTGGGGTGGGGTGGGGTGGGCTGGCTCAGTCTCACTGAGCCCTGTGAGGTGAGGTGGGGTGGGGTGGGCTGGCTCAGATTCAGCTCGTGTCATTTGCCGATTGGGACTGGGAGTGCACAGTGGTGAAGCACGTTTGTATAAGTTTGTATAATAAGTGCTGGGTCCGTCACTGGCAACTGCAGGGTTCCTGTGCCCCTCCCGGTACACAGCGCATGACCCCCCTTTTGACAAAGTGTTCTCTGTCTCTCCCGTCGGGGTTAGGGTCAGAGTGAGGCGGCAGGGTTAGCGTCGGGGTTAGGGTCAGAGTGAGGTGGCAGGACGTCTGGTTGTCCAGCCCACAGAGAGGCTTGGTTTTGTGTATTCTTACCCACTTTTATCTCCCAGTCGAGATGTCTCGCTTCCTGCGGATGAGGCCCAGTCCGGAGTTGTTTACCATGTACAGGGGTCTGTAGAAGTCTTTGTTTATCTTCAGCACAAATTCCCTACCTCATCATTATACAACCCCCCCGCATGCAGTCAGGCTCTTGTTCACCAGGATGACAAAGTTTTTTTGTTTTTTTTTCATAGCGATGTTGTCCAGGAATTAACCTATCAATTACTCCACAATTGTCAGAAAACAAAAAACTCTGCATTCTGGAAAATTACCCGTGAAGTGTTTTGCTTGGGTTTATCATGATAAGCTGTTTGTTTTGATCAGAAATTCCCTCAGACTAACGGAAGTCCCCTGAGTGACTTTATTATAAATGTCAAATTCTCTTTGTGTTTCTTTATGTAGGTTTAATCCGGCCTTAGGAAATTAAAATGACATCGTCAGCTAAATCCAGATTTATGAACATAAGCTTGATAACAAATATTTACTTATTACCGGTTATTAAATGATCGCGCCACGCAGCAGCGGTTTAATGAGACAAATGTCCTTGGTCTTGGAGAATCATTGATGGAGTTGGCCATCAAGGTTAACTGTTGATCCTTCCCAGAATTGTTAATGTGACGCACGTCAACAGAGTAATCTGTTCTACACGTTTGGGTGTAGTGCAGTGAATTTTTTTTTCTCCCCCATTAAAAATCACATCATGAACGGATTATAAAGAAGTCTGTGGAAGATTGCTAAAACACTTTTTTGTTAAGAGGACCGAATAAAGGGGAGCTGAAGGGGAGATGGTTTGGGGTGCTTCTGGCTAAAAACGCAGTCAGATGTGGCGACGCCCTTGTCATCCTCACCGCATTCTTACTTTGAGACCTGGATGGTGACGAAGGTGTGGCCCGACACGGAGGTGTTGAGCCTCCCCATTGATGCTCCTCTCTGACCTCGGTGTCTGTGGTGTTCTCCTGCTGAGGCTCAGAGGAGGAGACTGGGTCAATGATCCAGGGGCATCCGTAGTATATCAACAGGAGTTAACCCCCTCTCCTCCCCATACTCCCCATCTCTGATGACGCTTGTCAGTGTTGTACATGGTGAAAGTTTCCGTGATTGACCCTTGACCCATCACAAGGTAACAACTTAGGGCTCCTAAGGACCGTATTGACAGCTACAGGCCACGGCGAGGTTGTAGATACAACACTTTTGTCTGTTCTTGTGCGAGAGAGGGTTATTGATTTAATTTTGTTTTGACAACAACCCGATTTCTCAAAGGGCTCAGTCTCGCTGTTTGAGTAAGTAATAATATAGCAGGAAGACAAGGTCGACGGACTGACTCATTCTGACTCATGATGTAAATCTGGGTGAATTAAAAATAAAAGGACGGGCGTTGATGTGTAGCGGACCTGGAGTCCCGCCTCACAGCCCACTGTGCTCTTCAAGGTGTGCGTTTCTTTGCTCGTATGTTTTCTGCGTCGTCTAGACGGGTATGGTGTTATGACTGCGAATACAATGCCTTTCACATCAGAGCTGCGAGATGCCATGAAGCAGGCGGGCCCTCGGGCTAGAACGCACGGAATCGTCGCTAACTCTGAAGTCTTCACCGCGTACCCACGAGTGCCACCGTTTTCATCCTACTTCAGAACTGTCAGTCGAGGCGTGCGCAAAAGAGGGGGGTTTCCCCCCGATCACAGGTTGCCTTGCGTTTCCTAGTGCAAATGTCTCGCGGGATCATCGCTACATTTTTCGAAATCATCACAGTTGTTACTTTGTTTTGTTTTTGCACACAAACAGTCTATATGTTTACCAGCGATTAAGATGTATTTCAGCACAATGTTTACCCTTTTTTCCCAGTTGTGATGACTATTTGATGATTGAAAGCTGGGCCCCCTGGCTTTAAGCAGTTGTCAGGGAATCGTGTATATATATTTTGTAGTCTCTTCGCAGACAGAAAAAAATAAACTCCATTTAATGTTTTATGCAGGAGTCGGGCTCCGGTCCTTGGGCTGAACTGATCTGAAAGGTTAACAAACTCTAATAAACTGGCACAGAAATCCCCCCTATAACACCATGAACCCCTGGCAACAGCCCCTGTTATCCGGTTTCCTCCTGTCACTTGGGCAAGAAGGTTGGGTGAACTGCCACAGGGACTTTCCTGGTTAATGCATTTGCCTAATGGCCTCTCTCTATTTTTTATTTTTTTGATGGCAGATTTTGTTCTACCCCGACAGTTTGCCCCTCGCCCCGCACGGTCACCATGCCAACGGTTCACGTAAGGTCCAATGCCATTAGTGCTGCTCATCTGGCCAGACACGCCTGGTGCAACTGTGGCACACAAACCCCCCACGGACCTCACCCAAATGCGTTGCGACAGGAGAGGTTCATTTGAAGGTAACAATGAAAGACACTTGTGATACTTGTTTTGGCATATTATTAATTCATGGCTGTCTGGCTGCATGTCCCATGTCAGACCCAGGCGGAGCAGCAGTTCTGCAGCGCTGGGATACCCGGCGTGAACGAAAGGCCCGGTGGAATCGTGGCTGAGTGCCGGGCCACAGTTACTTCGCTGCTCCCCTGAAAAATGCCTGGGTGTCGTGTGGGTTTAGCCTAGCGCCGCGGTGACTTTGATCCTGGGCCGTCCTCCCAGCTGAGGACATCGCAGTAGCGTGTTTATGTCACGCTAGCGCGGCGGTTTCCCTTTACTGGGCTACCCCGAGCTAATAGCGGGAACTCCGAGCGGTGTGAATGTTTGGTCATTTAAAACAGTGTGGTGCTAAAATAATAGAGTGTGCCCAGGAACATTCATTTGCTTGATTAGAGGCAGTACGCCCGCAAGGCTAACGGCTTATTAGAAAAACAAACCTGTTTTTGGGATAAAAAAGGCCAAAGTTGGAACCATATCCTAACCATACCATTTGGCCAAATCTTATTTCTGAGCCAAATTATTAATAGGGACTAAATAATTTTGTTAAATATATACTTGATGACAATGAAATATCAAAGATGGCTTTAATATTTAAAATAAAATTTAGTGGCTGCTTAATTTCAAGGTGAACAGAGATTTTCTGTCTGTCATGATGAAAAGCAAAAAAACAAACAAAAGAATAATAATCAAAATGCCTAATCTTAAAACAAAAATTTAAATGCACAGATGCTTGAGTTTATGACGGGAGGCTGCATGAACCCAAATATATTTAGAAAGTGCAGCATGGTGACCCCTTTTTAAATTTAGTTTAATAATGACTGGCAGTTCCTACATGAACTTGAAGACCAAGGGTTCGACAGCCGCCCAGCCCCGTTGCTGTTGGATTAACTCGGCCACCAGTCGGTTTTTCGCTGGGCACATGAGGTTTGTTCTTCAGTAAACGCAGCGGTGTAAAAGGATGGAATTAATTCTGGGTCATTCCGGGTGACTGCCCCGGGAGTCTCTACCCCCTTTTTGTTTATTGCAGCTTTATTCCTGTTTTCAGTGGAAACCCCCTTCCCTGCTGTTTTGATTGAAATGTCTAGCTCAGTGATCTGGCTGGAAAGTGCTGAGGAGCGGAGAGTATACTACAGTGTGGTGAATGTTACTCGTGTGTGTGTGTGTGTGTGTGTGTCTGTCTCTGTGTCTGTGTCTGCGCGTGTGCGTGTCTGTGTGTGCGTGTGAAATTAAATAATAAAATGGCGTAAACATACACACGCACACACATAGGAATGGTTTTTAAAATGGGAGTTGAGGCAGAGCCCCCACTCTATTGAGGGAGAGGTCCCAGTAGGAGCGGTGGTATTTGGGGGGGGGGCATGCAACGTGCAATTTAATTAAGCCGAAGAATGCAATATTTATTGCGACGCGGAAAAGGTCGGAAAGTTCCTTCCTGGCGTGAGCTCTGGTTCCTTTAATGCATAACTCCTGTATTCCCTCTCCAGAGAAAGCCGTCAGGAGGCGGTCAGCGGGAAACGCGGTCGGGGATCGTGTCGGAAACGGCGAGTCTGAAATACCAGGGCGGTGAAGTGCGCGATGCACAGTCAGCACTTAATTTCACTCGTATCCAATTTTTAAAAAATGGGAAGCACAGGTGATCTGTGCCGGCTAATCAGCATCAGCGTTACTTGGTTGCTAAGGAATACAAGTAATACTCAAGGCTATTCATTTTCAGTTTTGATTAAAAAAAAATATTTTAATGTTGGCATCAAAGGATATCCGATCACACACGGAGAACGGCTCACTGGCGGGAGTGACAATTAGTGAGTGAAAATTGTTGTCAGCTTCAGGGGAATCTTGCTCAGCCTTTCCAACACGCGCATCAGCTCATCTGGATTCCCACCATTGTAGCCATTAAGGTTGCCATCCAATGAAGAAAATCTCCTTCATATATGTTTAGCATTTCGATTTTAACCACGGTGTGGACAAGCATTGCTGCACGTGTGGAATGTTGTGTGGTTTGATTGGGGACATTTTATTGGTTACTAAACGCCCACAAATGTTAGCACACCTATCTGACATCCTCTTTTTTTGGGGGGGGCTAAATTAATCCGATCTGTATTAAGGTCATGGTGATGGGATAAATGAATTGGAAACTATTCCGAAACTTTAATCCATCTTGTTGGCGTTCGGCGCTAGGGTTTTCATCATTGGGCTTTAGTTTCCACACTTTTTAAAAAACGGACTAAATGAAATGCTTTGGTTGAAATTTTCTGGGTTTGCTGCCTTGGAATAGTATTTTTTAACAAACCCAATGAATAATGAATTCTGCTCTGTGTCACAAGGGATCACTGAGCCCTGATCTCTTTGTTCTCTGGCTCTTCTCCACGGACCCTGAATGCTAAACGCGTGCGCTGCGCTGCAGTGATTAAGGAGCTGGCCAAGAGCGCAGGAGGCCGCCCGCGCTCGTGGACGGGTCCGCGGGCGCAGCAAACGGGCTAACGGCGCTAATTACGCCGCACACTGGGCCCTGTGCTCGGTATGGGCCCGAGCGACCCTGGCTTTCCCGTTTCCTAAGCTTTTATCCGATCCTACGAGAAGTGCATGCAATCCCCTTTCCAAATGAGCTGATTATTACGGTTTAAAAGTCTCCCTGTTAATAACGAAGGCTGTGTTTTTCTATGTTTTGAACAGAACTTGTCTGGAGCTATGACTATCAGATTTTGGGTTTAAAAGCTTCAGAGCTGTGGTTTAGACAAAGGTTTGAGGTTTTTTGTTGTTATGAATATGATATTCTGATTGTTTCCTGCCTTTGTCCTTTACTGTTTCTCAAAACATGAGCTCAGGTTAAAACCAGCAACAACAGCATGTTTTATTAATTCTAACGTATATGTAGTATGCTGCAGAAACAAGTCTCAGCTGTGTCTCACCGCCATGACAAATGACAAGAAGCTTCCAAAAAAAAGCTCTGCGATGCCTCTTTTCTGTCGTCAAAGTGCGTGCGTGCGTGCGTGCGTGCGTGCGTGTGTCCATGTCATCAGACCTCTAGTGCCTGCTCTCATGGTCTGGCTTCTGATTTAACTCCAAACACAGGCCAGTATCACCATGGTGGCATTTTGCTTCAGATCTTCATGCCTTGAAGGAAAAAAAAAAGAACTGCATCTTCTGCCCAATTCAGATCCTCTAATCAGCGGTGTCTGAATTCTGTCTTGTAAGTAGTGTCTGATGTGTTACCGCTACGTCCAGTTACGCTACGTCCAGTTACGCTACGTTTTCCAATGGGGAAGGTGAATTGCCTCTAGGTATCTCCAGCTTGCACACCTCGCCGATGGCCTTTGGGGTCAGCGATCTGGCGTAGCGAAGGGTTCTGCTCCAGTAAGGGTCGTGTCTCAGCGCAGCCTGGGAGCCGGTCTTGGCTGTAAAGCTCAGAGTGTCCGTGAGAGCTGTTTGTTTCTCTGTGTTTCATGCCTAACACAAGTGTCCGCAGAAGTATTGGGCTAATGCAGCGATGTGTTAGCAATGCCGCTTTTTATCTGAGCCTGAAACAAAAGCAAAATGCTGATTATTGGACTGTCCCGTTTGCCTGGAGTGCGTTTTCGGCCAATGGGTACTAATGGTCATGATTTCGGGTTGGTTTCGTGTGTTCACACGTGTGCTAAATCCGCTCTGGATTACGCTGGAGCCTCTTGGTATACACAGAGAAGGAGGGATTCTTCAGCTGGTCCCTGTTGATTGGCCGATAAGGTCAGTCCCCGGCGCTTGGTGGCTGGCTGAAAGCTTGCCCAGCTTCGCTCTTCTTTTATAAATCATACATGTTAACGAGATGTGTTTTTCTCCAAGAGAGCGTTCTGTGCTCGGGGAAACCCACCAGCCCCCCGCCCCCTGGGTCTCTGGCACTGTCGTAGTGCAGCACAATCCCACCAAAGTGATGAGGTGGAAGCTTTAAACTGGCACATAAAGGGGTCTTAAAACATCTTATCACTCTCTCGGAAGGCTGGAAACAATACAATATTTATTACTTTTTGATTCAGAAGGTACCAAGTCAATGGTAGCATACCGTTGTGTGTGTGTGTGTGTGTGTGGAAGAATAATAACAATAAACGGGGGAAAAAAGGGTGATGTCTCAATAAGATGTAATTTAACTGGATGGAAAAGGCATGGTGGCGCTGTAATAAGGTGGAATGGCCTTATTTTTCTATCCCTTCCTGGACAAATGTTTTGGATCGGGTACCCGACTTGTAGCTCAACTCGCTTCTTACCCGACGCGACCACCGAGAGACGGCCACGCCTCGGACCTCGTTCCTGAGATGAATTGCACGTTTGGTTCGTAAATGTGGCTTACTCTAGCTACTGATTGGTCATTGTTTGTAACCTAGCACCAGACACCTCTTGGTATACACAGAGAAGGAGGGATTCTGCAGAACCTAGCACCAGACACCGGCGGTCTGTTGACTGTGGTTCTGTGACGGGAAACACCGAAGCAGGACATTAACTCGTTTTCCATATCCTCTGAGCTCTGCACTGCTCCCAGCTACAATACACAGAGTGGGTTTACAGTGTAAATGGGGTTGATATGGAAGCGTCGTTTTCTTTTCAGAGGCGTAGTCCTGATGGCCGGTCACACGAAAGGCTCCTCGCTGACCACCCTATGGATTGAGAAGAGCTAGCGTGGGTAATCCTAGGCCCGTCGCGTCGAATCGACTGCTAGGGAAAGCACAGCGTAGAAAATGTCAACGCAGGAAGCGCGGCACCGAGTAGGTCTATATGGCAGGGTTTGTCCAGGAACTGCAAACTTTTCCTCTGCCTTTCATATGTGCTTTTCTCTTTACACCAAAATGTATGCAATCAGCAGTCTTTTTTTTCCCCAAAACAAAGTTGGATAAACTTCCAAGAGAATGAATGTGAAGACCAAGTGACTGATGCACTCTGTCTTGCAGCACAGATTGATTATTTAGCTTCAGGAGTGGAGCATTTGGTTCTCCAAAGAGGCAGTGTTTTCACAAGTTAGGTGTGAACGTCGCTGGTGGCACCAAACTGCCCATGTGCCGAGAGAGAATCAACACGAGGTGGTCAGAGTGTCTCGTCTCGTCTCGTCTCGTCTCGTCTGGCTTCGCAGACAAAAGTTTCTTTTATTTAATTTTTACAGGGCTCTCACGTCTGCCGTTCCGTGAACTTCTCCACGCGTCTGGTGAAAGCCCTCACCGGCACTCCTTGAAGTCGGGGTGTCATTGACGGGGACGTGGGTTGATCCGTGGCCCAAATCCTTGGTATGCTTTAGATGGCATCAGTGGTTGGGGAGCGAAGCCGGTTTTGTCTGTTTCAGAGTGAAAATGGAATCGTGTAATTTGTTTACAGAATTCCCCCCCCCCCCCTTTTAGTTTTCCGTGTGACTAATACTTTTATTAATCCGTCTTTTTAAACCAGTACTTGTGCGCTGACATTGATATGGGAAGAATACGTAATGAAAGTAACAGATTTTATTCAAATGAAAAGTGGCTCAGTTTTTTTTTTTTTTCCCTAAGACTGACTCATTCCATGTGTCGATGATGAATTTACCAGGGCGGCCGTCGTTGTCTTCTGTGATAGCCAAAACACTCGTGGTGTTTAATTCAACCCCGAGCTTATTTGTGCTTCTGTCATCTCCATCTAAGTTTTCTGATACAACTTTGGTACGTAGCTTAGTTATTAAAGTCGGTAGGATTGGCAGTAATACGTAGCATTTTAGTAGAAAAATTTCTGTTTTATATTGATTAATACTTTTGATTGTCTTGTTTTCTTGGTATAAAGCCAGCGAAGCAATGAGCAGTTTTGAAATGAAAGACAAGACATGCAATTCAACCAACACTTGTATGCCTTATTTTACTTTTGCCTGGTTTGCCGTTTTTAAACGTTTAGTTGTGTTGAATCCGCCCAGTACCCGTTTGATTGGCGAGCGTCAGTTGCAGGGGGAATATTATTGGGTAGTTGTAAGGGACTGAAACTGGTGCACGTCTGAACCTGGCGTTTGTGCGACTCGTTGTATTAGCAAATACCAGTCTGTGCAAATGCATGTAGAACGTAAAAAAATGCAAAAGCCCCTAGATAACCTTATCTGCTTAGCAAATAAGACGGACGCGGGCTGTTATGGCCCAACAATAAGGTATGTGACTCCCTACGCTTTTCCTAGCCGGATTTATGGGGGCCCGTTGGAGGGCATCAACATACCGCTGAGTCGCGTCGGTAAAAACCGATGACCTGGAAACTCTTGTGTCAAGACCATCGCCGTTGCTAATTGTCGCCACGGACAGGTTTTTCCTTCAGTGCCGTTCTTGGCCACAGAAGATTCTGAATGATGCACTGTAGAGGAGGAAGTGTCTGAACGGCGATTTCCTGTTGGGCAGCGCTGGGAGGAAGTGTCTGAGCGGCGATTTCCTGTTGGGCAGCGCTGGGAGAAAGTGTCTGAGCGGCGATTTCCTGTTGGGCAGCGCTGGGAGAAAGTGTCTGAGCGGCGATTTCCTGTTGGGCAGCGCTGGGAGAAAGTGTCTGAACGGCGATTTCCTGTTGGGCAGCGCTGGGAGAAAGTGTCTGAGCGGCGATTTCCTGTTGGGCAGCGCTGGGAGGAAGGCGTCGGTCACCAAGCGCTAGCATGCTGTCCTCCGTCCCCTTTCCCACCAGGCTCATTACGACAGCTCAGCGGAGACGGCTGCAGTTCATCTCTGTTCCCCAAACCGGCCTTCAAAGCTGCAGAATTCTTTCATCAGAAGGGTTGCTGGGAGGTAATAGCTTGTTAATAAGGATCACAAATGACAGGCATCTCCCAGTGCTTAACAACACATAATGATGTCTCTGGTATTTGGTTTGTGTATATTTATTTATTTATTTATTTTCTTTTTTTTTTTTCTTCTATTTTTTTTTTGCCAAGTTGACAGACAGTGCCCCCTCCCCCTCCGCTAATCAATGAGATCGTCAGAACCATAAATGGTAATATCATAGATATTATAGACGCGGGTAATTTGTATTCTTTTGAAGAATCAGGTGTGTGTTTAAATGTAGTTTGAGTGTAAATATGCTGTAAGCTCAGACGCCGTGTGAATTCTGGTGGCTCAGGTGGCTGGTATCTGCAGCGTGTTCGCCGCCCTGCAGGGGAGCAAAGTCTTTTATACGCTCTGCCTATCACTGCCTTAAAGACCAGCGCTTTTCCAGACGATTTGCCACACTCGCTTTGGCTGGAACCAAATCGAACTCTGTTGTTTCTCTTAATAACTTTAATGGACTAAAACGAAGAAAATCCCTGCTGTTCCTAAGGGAAAATTTCTGCCAAGACATAGAAAATGCTACATGGCAGAAGTACAACATAGTACATTGATATTTAATAGAGACGTAACGTATAAATGACCAAATACAGTACTCGCCTCAAGATTTGTGGCCTCTGGTTTAAACCCTACCCAACACTGGTGGTGATGGTTAATTCATTGTTTTTACTGTATATATCAATATTACCCCTTTCTTTGTGTGCTGGGCGTGAAACGGGTACAGGTGGATAGACGGTGAACGGCATCAGAAATATCTGTTGGGATTTTAGGGGATTAATGTTAATGGGGATTTCTCTACAAGGATGAGCATGGGTGGGCAATTTGGAGGCGCTTCTCTCTGAACCCACAATGCCCCTGGTTCGTCCGACCGTGACAGGTTAGAATACAAAGGTCACACAGGAGTGCTTCTGGGAAACTAAACGTCTCTAAATTTGATGTTTCGTAGAACTGATTGAAGGCCAGTTTCTCTCAGGCACTCTGAGGATTACGTATGGTTCATCTCTAGTTGGGGGGGGGGGGGGGAAACCATAAAAATACATTTATGTAAATTAAGTTAATAAAAAGATCCCTCAACCCAGGCAGAAGCTTTTGTTTAAATGGACATTATGGTGTCTTTTTTGTGTCCATAATCAATAAAACTATCGGTGAAGGTCAAGTAAAATAAAACATTGTTATCTTTATTTTTGTGGGCCAGGCAAGGTTTTCGATTTTTTTTTTCTGGATCTCTGCCGGGATGCGTCACTGTCTATAAACCACTCTCATTGTACCTGGGGGGGCCGCC
>JAOYSI010009507.1:0-10873 GCA_025775065.1 Hiodon alosoides | reverse complement strand
CCCCCCCCCCCCCCCCCCCCCCCCCCCCCCCCCCCCCCCCCGCCCCCCCCCCCCCCCCCCCCCCCCCCCCCCCCACCACTGTGTCAATATCAAATGCACATACCATTTTTTTTGTTTTTTTTGGAGAGCACAAGACATAATTGTTTACATTTCGTTTTTGCACTGTTTAACGGCCTCAGCAATGGTTTTGTGGACAACATGAGCTTGTTTTAATTGCTGTAGCTGTGAAAACTGTCTGGTGTCTGCTTCTGAAGTTGTCTGCACCAAGCAGAAGTAGACCACGCTAAAAATACATAAGTGTCTATGTCTAGGGGAAAACGGGGTGGCGTCTGTGGGCTCCAGCAATGGAAAACACGTCACCAGCATCTGCCTGCAACAGAAGCTCACTGTGTCAGTGGCCTGTATCTCTCTCAGCAGAAACAGGTCACATGCGATCATGGACTTGTTTTGCTTGTGAGTTTACATTTGGAAAATATTTCTCTTCTCCGCACACACACGTTGACAAATTTGTAACAGATGAAACGTATATCCACAGCCCTGTCCACTTCGGCAAATGTGGTTTGTCGACACCAAGGCAGCTTGTTTGCCCTGTTGCCGCTGTCTCTAGTCTTTGTCTGTCCCGAGGGCAATTGGGAAAAGCCTACACAATAACATAAAACCTGCTGTTTTTAAATCCATCAATTATTTAGTTGTATGTCAGACTATGCAAAAGCCAAGCAATGGCTGTAGTACTGTTTTTTTATTTATTTATTTTAAACTGAGAAAATTTAAACATGCAGTTAATTAATCATTCAATACACAGTCAAAGACCATCCTTGAGGTCATGGAATGGTCAAGAGCATCGCTACACATTATCAGAAGATTAAATAGGAGAAAACAAAAATAAAGGGTTTTCTTTCTTATCTTTTTCAAATACCTCAATTTTTGCTTGTTCTTTTCCGCTATCATCCTATAATTAACTTTCAGTTTTCTATTGTGTTACCCTGATACATTTCCCCTTCTCTCTATTTTCATCCATGTTATGTGCTCCAAAACTCAAACATTAGTTGATTAGTGTAAAAAAGATCCGATCCTAGGAAATCAGGTTTGCTGAAGCAAGAGATTTTTAATCTAACACACAACTACATTTACAAATTGAATATTAATTTGACGACAAAACAAGTCATCAGACATTTAAGGAAAAGATGAGCCACGTAGCAGCTAAACGTTCCAGACACTGAACACACTCAGAAATATTCTCAAGGCTTTTTCATTGTGCCCGAGTTATAGCCATCCTATTCCGACAACATTCCAGGTATGTTCTTAGAGATCATCAGCTTGAATGATTGGATTGAGTTGCTTTAACTCTGATACTCCCATTTTGTTACCTGGTGTAGAGACTGTGCTAATCAGTGTATTGCCATAAAGACTATAAAAGCTTGTCATCCTAACCTTAGAGGATTGGTCTCCTGTGTTAAAGATTGATAATTGTCTTTGCATGCCCCCTGCTCAGCTTCTGTCTGTTTTATAGTCCTGACTGACAGGGTCTTTGGTAAAAGCGACCCCATTGCCATTGGGCAGACAGATATATTAGTACATTTATTTTTTTTTATTTTTTTGTTGGTGTAGTCCTCTGATGGGTATATTGTACATACGCATGCACAAATTTACAGACACATAAAACTCCAACCTTCATCACCATCAACATCACCACCACCTGGAAGCACACGCAGGCACAGAATTTGCCTATTTAAAAAAAAAAAAAAGTACTATTTATCTCAAGCAGAAGATACATTGATAGGTGTTGCCTTGAAAATTATTTAAGAATCACATTCTGAAATGTACCGCTCATGAAGTAACATATGATGGTCGTGGTTTGCGCAATACCCCCCCAAAAAAAAAAATGGATCTCAGTAAATTCCTTGGTTGCAGGCGAACTCTAGTGGCAACTGGAGCGGTATGCTGTCCAAGGTCCTGAAATCCGCTTTAGTGACAAATACGTTTACCATTTCGTTTCATTTATGTATCTCCACTACCAACAGATACATTAAGTGCCTTTCCGTACCATTAAAAAACGAAGCTATTGTAATGTGAGAAGGAACTGGAAACGGCCGTTTAACCCGCACAGTCTAAGTTTCCTTGTCCCTGTAAAACTCCGGCTCAAGTGGCGGTTTTGATCGGGGAGATAATACTTGCAAAGCTACACGTAAGTCAACTGAACGATACAGTCGGTTTGGACGCCCTTCAGCCAGTTTTTTCCGAACCCTTGTACACAGGGAAAGTACATTGAAAAGCCAGTGTAACCGCTTCAGTTGAATTATATTAATGGTATTAAGCTTCCAAAATAAAAAATTAAAAAATTAAACTAACTTCAGCTAATTGGTTTTACGTGTCTTGGTGCTTAGCCATGTTGAAGTGTTCAGCATACATTGTTAACTAATTCGTCAATGTGCATATTCATGTCATATGTAGCACCCATGGAACATGATTTTTCGGCAACACAGAATACTGCGATGTTTCCGTATGTACTCAGGTTTTTAAAGGTTTAAATCACTTGCTATTATGCTTTTCTATAGATTCGTTTGCAAAGAAACCCTTTGCTGCGGCACGAATGCATTTTGAAAGGTGACATCGCTTCACTACCACATCTCAAAACATAGCATCGCTTACCTGCTGTAAACTGGGGAGCCGGGAGTTCCCTGGTCTCTCCGGATCCAAATCTGGGTTTTTTGAGACACTGTGAACCTCAAGACATTTTCAGGATGAGCAGCGAATTTCTGACGGAAAATCCAAGGTTTCTCTCGGCCCGAGAATACAAGAGCTGCAGCTCCTCACTGCGTCAAGAGCGAACCTCAAAGATCCATTAAACAGACGGTGATTAATTCAAGGCAAACCCCTGATTGAAAGCTCTTTTGCTCCACGCCTTTATGTATTCCGAACAGACCAGGAGCCGGGAGTTACCATCACGCAGCGGCAAGACTCTTCTCTGGCATACCGGCGACTACACCACGTTTTAACCATTGTCAACGATGTATTATTGTGGCTACAAAGCTTAATGGTGAACTATACGGCATTCGCGTCCGATCCAATTGTACCTAAAGTTAAATCTCATAATCAGATTGTTTGTCACTGCCAGGCTATAAATGGTGTAGGTTCAACAGAGATCGCTGTAAGGTAATTCCAAATCTCTAAGAGGCAGTGAGCCACGTGAGACATTTATTCTTTACGACTGAGAAAGAAGATAGTAGAGCAATAACATGCTTTCCCCCTTATGTTACGATTACTTAATCTATTAATTCTTAAGTTCCCAAGTGCGTCATGAGAAACGTGTTTAATTGAAATACGATTACGCCATATCCTAGTTTCGGAATGTTTAAACGATGCATTAGGCAAACAAGTGCTTGAAAAGTAAAGCAGTATTTTAGTTAAATTGGCATTTACTAAATGTAATGCCCTTGGAAAGTGCTCCATTAAAAAGAAATTACAAACATTTGTAAATGCATTTATCAACATTTGATAACGTGCAGAAAAAAATGGGAGTGGGAGATAGATTTGCATCAAGACGTTTATTAACTCAAATGTCTCTCAGGTTAGAATGCAAAATTGGTCATGTATTGTATAAATATCAATGTTATCCTTTGCAAATTATACAGAAGAAATCAATAAAAATTCCTACATTGGCTGGTAATTGGGAGAAAACAGAACAGTGTTTGGACATTTTGAATCAATTCAATTCACTTTGAATTTATTCACATACATCTGTTAACATAAAGCAAAACCAAATGCAATATGAAAAATCCTGCGTGGGAAATTGACCTTCCTGGCACCATGCCTACCTCATTAGGACAGCTCAGACAACCCAGAAAGCGCAATCTTTCTCTCTATTGGACAGATAACTCTTTAAAACACATACAACCACATCCGTACTGAAGTCTCAATCAAAAGCAGAAGCTGTTAACCTTACCCAGACTTAGCGGAAACCATGAGTGTCCTCACTTTGCACATTATTATACTATACATTATAAAACTCGATAGTTATTTCAAGACAGCAATGCTCCATCGGGTGAAGGGCTGACCGTGAGGGACCGTGTGCGTTAGAGTGTGAGAGTGTTGCGAAGCATTGCCTCAGCATGGTCTCAGCCCCTGTCCATCAGCACCACAGAGACTGGTCCTGCCTCGCTGCAGCACTCATGCCAGGCAGAATCTGGACCAGAGGGCCCTTCCCAAAACCAGACATTCACATCCAACCATACATCCCAATTATTGTATTTCCACATGTTCTCGTCAATTACATTTACAGCATACCTTCCAGTGTCAAGATGAAAATGAAGAATACAAAATGAATGCCAGGTTAATTTGGGAGGGGAGAGTATGGTTGAAAGTAAACAACAGAACTATGTGGATGAATACTGAACCGCTAATCAGCATGGGCGCTGACAACGCGCAGTCCCAACATGGTTTGCTCAAGCCCCTCCATCTCGCCTTCCTGTGGCTGCATCAGGCGGTCATGGAGTGTTTTTACAAAAGATATACGATGGGCCCTGTTATACGGACCTGGTGTGGCATGGTCATGCAGGACCTCTGTGCTTGCACTTACCAGTCCAGAAGCGACTGGAGACAGGGACAGGGGGAGTGCCTTTTTTTGGCATTAAATGACATAAAAAGAAGAAACTCAAATGAATTGCCCTTCAAACATTTAAACTTAAATGGCAACTAACATTAGACCTTTCATTTGTTAAATAGTAACAAACCCTACACAGAGCCACCAAACGCACACCACACTTTTCCAGTCTACCAACCTCGCTTTAGCCAGCACTGCTCTTAGTGTCTCTTTTATTTCACGAACCTGAGTGCATATTGAACTCAGGTGCATATTATATTAACACTCATTAGTGCATATTACTCAGGTGAGTAATGAAGTCCTTAGGGTGGCTATCCATCGGCCCAGCTCCGGGTGTGTTTCCAGGGCTTGAGGGTGTGGCTCCAGATTGGCTCCTCCCAGCTTTGCCCTGCCGTCGATGGCTGTACAAGGGGGAACACCTTGTGGAGGCCTGTGGAACCTCTCATATTGTAAACAGCAGCATCTTAATAAGATTATCCCTATTCCGTGGGTCATCCTGCATAAACATGGCAGCATGTTCTTTAATTTGCAACGGAAAATTTCTACCAGCCTTTCGGTTTGTGGATCGTAGACACTGGTTCTAATTGGTTTCATGTTGCACAATTTATACATTTCTTTAAGGTTGTGTGACATGAAAGACATTGGTAAAGACATTGAATTAGGCATCCTCAATGCTTTTGAGTAGCAGAGTCTACAATGACAAAAAACACTATCATATGCCCACCTCTGGGTATTATCCTAGGACTGTTCCAAAGGGAACTCTGCGACCCTGAAAAAGGATTGGAGGTCTATCAAGTTACGCTCCAACCCTGGGAGTGGCTCTGCAATACTTGTCCGTGGATCACCAGCACCCAGGGTGGAGGTGCCCTCTCCGAGTCCCTGTCCGAGTCTCCCGTGGTAGCCACCATCAGTCTCGGTTCCCGTATCCTTTTTCCCCATGACCTACCCACGATACCTGACTTTAGCATAAGCCTAAACCTCTTTCAATCAGTATAAGAGGGTAGGGTCCATGATTTTGGCTTGTGTTTTAAACTGTATTTCATGCCATTGGATAAAAGCAAACACTACCGTGCACACATTAAATCCCCAGGTTTGTGTCACTATGCAATATCTCAGGCAGAACCAAAGGCTGATGGATGAGGGAGTGATAGCACCCAGAATTGCACCTGAACTTTATCCGTCTTGATACTTGATACAGTCAGGGCAGGCCAGGTTGGGAAGGGCCACCTGGCCAGCAGCATTGACCTCCATCAGAGGATACTCCATGCAGATTTGTCCCGGCTGCCCTCTCTTTCAACAACACGCCCCCAGCGCACTGACTGTGGCCTTTGTAACCCAGGACCTGTAGAGAGAGAGAGTGGAAAGAAAAATACGAGATATTTGGTCTCCAGAAGAGGAGACAGGGTCCAGGAGGGGGTCTATCCCACCCATGCTGTTATCCCTTCGTGGTGGCGCCAGAGCAAGGGAATCGTAGATCCTTCTTTCTTTGCCTACTTGCTGGCAGCTAAGTGGTCAGCTGGTGGGCCACCCGGTTACCATATAGGGCTTTTTCAATGAAAACCAACTGAATGGACGTTTGGATGTTCGGAATTCCTTTCAAATGGTACAAGATATACAGTCAGTGGTCTGTTTATTAGGTACGCCACCCCGTACTCAAAAACGGGTTATTCCTACTCTTAGTCGCATAGCTATGGCTTGCCATATGAAGCAGGCAGATAGGCATTGAGGTATTCAGTTGCCGTTCAATTCAATGTTAGAATGGGCAAAACGAAAGACCTAAGCAACTTTGAGCATTGTATCATAGTCGGTGCCAGGCGTGCAGGTCCCAGTATCTCAGAAAAGACAGAGAAAGCCCCCATCTGGCATATGTGGGGAAATTCCCCTGCTCAGGGATCGGAGAAATTCCTAGTCTGGCAGCTGTGGGGGGCAGGGGGATTCCCCCAGCCTAGGGATCCAGGGAAAGCCCCTTTTTTGGCAGCTGTGACTCCTGCCATTACACAGCAACTCTCTAGTTTTGTCGTTCCAAAATGCAAACGCAAAAGACGCAACATCCCTGCCGTTCACCTGGCAGGAGGCAGTTAAGTCCCAGGATGGAGGAGTCCTGGACTGGACTGTATTACATATTGGTAATACAGTTTGGACCTTTTGTAATACTAACTCACAAGTCTGTGCTATTTGGGAAGAAATTACTGTTCAATTACTGTTCACAATTGAAGTATTAGTGCAGTCAATTAGAAATTGTAGTTTTAATTACTGAGCTTTTATACATGAGCTTGAGAGATTTTGCTATGAAAATTTCACTGTAAGTCAAGATGTGTGTGAAGTGTTGTTTTCTTCAGAATAATCAAAACTGTGCTGTTTTGCAGAAATAGTTCAGTTTGTCCACCAAAACTACAGCTAAGTTTATAGTTCAAGTGTTTAAACAATCGAGAAAAACTGTGTTTAGAGAGCATAGCTAACTGAGATCAAAAATGAACTTTCTTTTGTTTTAGTTCTGTTAGCTTCTTCACAATTCCAAATCAAATCATTGACAACCTGGTAATGGGATTTAATAACATTTTATTTAACAGCGTTTCATATTTTTTATGAAAGCATTATTTCTTATTTCTTCTACTCATAAAAAGAAAAGGATCTTACGGTTAAGTAAAGTATGATTAGCAGGTTTGCAAAGTTTATTTTTTTTATCCTAGCCTAAATTGTTTTATTCATGTCTATAACATAACATAAATGGCTTGTGACTTTAAATACCCCCCTGCCAGGTTTTAACATGTGATTATAATCACAAAGAAAGACATGGTAGATAGATTTAGCGTATAAACATTATGGGGGGTAAATATATACAAACAGGTGTCTGTTGAATGGGAAATAATTGATGGAAATGATGGATAATTGATGGTGTTAATATAAGGTTACCGTGGAAACATGTATTTATTAGCGTACAGGGATGTTCATTTCCAGAAGGGGATATGGGATTTTAAAATATATGCCTTAAATCTTTTTTTTTTTCTTTTTTTTTAAGCTTGGGATGAATTGCTTTCAATATTTAAGAGGGTAAAATTTGATGTGAGTTAATGGAGTTTAGGGAGAGAGGGGGAAAACAGGCCAATAGGTGAAATGTTGGTGGTGATTTATTCAAATCCTCTATTTGTTTGCTAAGCCTATTAGGTACGGAGGAGGGAAGGGACGCTGACTGTGCCAGTAGTTATATATTCAGTAGGGCACATGTTGAGTGGCAGGTGATATAATGAAGCCTCTGTTGAAAATAAATTCAAAAGATCCATCTTAACATCTTAACTATGGCATTGACTCCCACAGCCTCTCTCTCGCGGTTTAATGTCAAGGAAATGACACTCCATCATAGATCAGTTTGTTTGAGAGACATGACCAAATTGTCTTAGTAATGTAGCCTGTCACTAACGCTGCATATCTGCATTCAAGCAGAAATTAAGATGTTTATCTCCATTGATTTGTTGGTTGATTGTGTTTATTGTGCTCTGTAAATCGACAAGCACACGACTGCCTAAAAAGGGGCAAGGCCACTCAAAGTAAAGGAAGGTATCATTGAGCTATATTCTCAACATTACATGATATCTATCAAAAAAAAAAAAAAAATGTTTTAACAACAATATTTATGCCTTTTTTGTTAGAACTGGTTTTGGTTATTCAGTCTTTAGAGGATTACAGTTTTAAAGAAAAAAAGCCTCCTTCCAGGAATGTTGGTTTGTAGGTTTTGATTTGAAAAAAAAAAATGAAACCCTGAACTGAAAACGCTTGTAAAATCAGCTAAACCGAAACTGAGCCATGCATCCCTTGATTGGGTCTTGAACATGTTTCAAAAGAGGGTCATGTTGCCAGTGTCCCAGAAATGCACGCGTACAGTCTCACTGACTATTAATCACAGAAATTAATAACAGCTATAAATGGTTTTAACCAGGGGCGAGTTTACAGTGTTTTTACATTATACATGCATCAGTAGCAACTTGATTTTACATTTTCAGAGCACAGTTTTTGGCTTCACGTTTTGGAGTGAAGAGAACCTAATTGTTTTTGATCATTAATATTGAATTTCTTTAACCAACAAACCTTTTTTCAACATTTAATTAAAAGTATGATATTTTTAAGCATGGCTCCCCAAGCCAACAATCTCACAATGTGTCACCAATGACAGAGAAGGGTTATGGTACCGTGCATCAACGCTGACAGACAGAGGCACCCACTTGTGAACACTTTGGTGCAATTCAGCGATCTCATCGTGTCTGTTCCGTGATTAGTGGTGTACTCTTAAATAAAGGCTTTGCATTCTGTAATAACACTGTAGTTCAAATATGAGACGTAGGGAAATTGCTATCTTTTTTTACCCCCGGTCCTGCTCCTTTTCCTAACAGGTTTGTTGTCTATCTGAAGAAGCACAGAACTCTGAGATCCTTGTTTTGTTTTTTTGGAGGGTGTGAAATTCAAGTCAGGTCTAGCTTGTGTTCACTGCTAGATGGGGAAAAAAAAGATGTTAGACAGCATTGTGTGCTTTGGTAGGTGTAGGTTAGACAACAGAGGATACATGACTCCCCCCAAACTTTGTCACAATTCAACGCTGAAGGCGCATCTATCTCAGGACGCATGTAATCCCATCTCAAAAGTAGACGCCTGTTGCTCTGTCGTATTAGCAGGGAACCAAGAAGCAAGAGGGCGAAATTGGCCGTGATGTCTCGTTTTCTTAACAAAGTGCCGGGGCCGATTAAATTAGGCAAGAATTGCATTAGGGATGGAGAGCACCGTTTGAGAGCCATCTCCCATTAAAGGGAATTTCTGCAGTAGCATGAATCAACCCCAACACAGCGCTCAGATGTGTTAAACAAATCTCTTTCCACTTACACAGCTACAGTTCATCCTGACTGCATCATTTCCACAACACAGTTTCACTGGGCAGCAATGTTTTATTCATACTTTCTTTTTGTAATCTAACCTCAAGCTTCGAAAGCTTTGAAATGTTCCTCAGAGTGAAAGTTTGAAAGGAAACATGGTATTTCTTAGTGATGCAGCTCATAGTAAAAAAATTGAAGTAAACAAGACAAGGGCTTTGTGCTTCACCTTTGATCCCCAGACCTGGGATTTGAAGGAAAAACCTTGGATGCTCTTTGCCTTCTCCACAGTGCGCTGTCCCAAGTGCCTGGATTACTTTGAGATTGACTTCATCAACTTAGCCTCTGCATGGGCTTACCATCAAAACACCTGCCGTTTATTCCTCTCTAAGGCCCCTGCCACTACAGCAGGAGATGATCTTTTTCAAGCGTTTTTATTTACTATTCAGTGCAAATGATTTGCTTCCTCACCCCAAATGGATGCTGAAGCATTAGTCCGGCTTTGTGGGCAGCTTACTGCGGAAGGAGTACTGTCCAAACCATCCAGGCCTCAAATGAGTTCCCTCTTCTTTGACTGCACGTGACACGCCGCTCATATCCGGTGACTCCAGAGCCTAGTGGGTTTATCTGCTTTGTAGTACAGCAAAGGTAGTACAGGAAGTCAAATGCCCAAGCTGCCGCACTTCCTTAAACTGTGAATCGCCCCGTTCTCCGTCTTGTAAGGCCCGGAACACGGCAGCGCCCCTGGGCAGTATCCCCGAGGAGCAGGTCCACGCTGGCCGTAAATAGTGCTCTCCTCTGATTGATACACTTACCAGGCATGCGCTGCAGGTTATTTTGATAGCAGAGCCGAGGCATTTATAATTAAAACTGGCTAAGTGCCTGTTCGCTTCGCCGATTTTCACGTACCACTTGTTCTGCCTCTATCAGCCGGCAACCAGCGGGGTTGTGTTTTGTTTTGTTTTACCAAATCACGTGTTACTCGCGACGGCTAGTCCATAAGATTAGGCCATAACCAGCATGGTATTGTACCTGAATTCCGAGATTTGCCACTGTGTTGTTTTTTCCTGTCCTTGTTGCACATCTATCACACAATTGTGATACAGCGGCGTTTGCGGAAGCGTAGCGAACGTAGCGTAGCGAACAACGGTTGCCAGTAAGTTGCCAGGGCTTGATTTTACCACACTGCTTTTCGTTTTCACAAACAGATTTGTTTCGGGGAGTTCCGACTCTGCAAAGAAAAACCGGAGAAGAAGAGACCCGACTGTTGAATCCAAAGATTGACTGAACGTAGACTTCATGCATCAGACTTCAATGAGTGTATTTTCTCTGCATGGTGTATACCTGCAAGAGAGTCGTCTACTCAGTCTCTCTCTCTCTCTCTCTCTCTCTCTCTCTCTCTCTCTCTCTCTCTCTC
>JAOYSI010009505.1:0-10874 GCA_025775065.1 Hiodon alosoides | reverse complement strand
AACTATAATTAGTTGACAACTAATTGTTCCAAATGAACAAAAAAGTATAAGCCTTTCTTTATGCACATGAATAGCAACATGTAGGTGACAAGGCACTTTAAAGTTTTAAAGATGGGACGAAAACCAACATACCCTGGGAACCCTGGGACCAGGAGTAGGAATCACTGGTTTAAATAATCTAAAACTTCTAATCTTATCTAAAACTAAAATAACCTAAACTTTATAAATATAAATTAGATAATCTAAAAGTATTTCTTAAACTATTATTACATTTACATGTCCAAAAAGCAACGCTAGGCTCAAATAGTTGATGGTATTAGATTATTTGTGGATAAGAGTTTTCTTGCAGCACAGGTTTACACATGCACACACCCCTCCAGTTATTTGGCCTGCAACCACAGTGAGATCCTTGAGAGACAGTCCATAAAGAGTCTTCATCTGCCACCTCGGCTTTTCTACGCCGTGGCTATAAATCTGCATTCCTGTCGACCGTTACCATCACATCGTATGTTTCACTCTGTGTGACAAGAAGCAGTAAATTTGTCTGGATAAAGTTCCAGGCCACTCTACAATCCATCTGGAATCCAAAGAGCCCACTTAGAGCGAGCGTCTCAGCATGCAGTTGGTTCGGTGGCTTGCTCTCTGTTTGCATGCCAACCCTCAAGATCTGTTCATGCCACTCAACTTCAATCCCAGTCATGTGCTTTCAGAGCTTCACTTTGTGTGACTTGGCTTTTCTTGCGAAACATTTTGCAGTCATCAACGTGTACAGAGCATTAAACTGACTGCACGCACTACTTCGGTTGCATTTCCTTCTGTAGTGTTCTAAAGTTCGGCTGCTTTGAAACTCTTTAGGATTCCATCAAGAGTCAGTTTCTCTTTCCTTAGAAGGCCCTCTCTGAGCTGGGAAAGGTTAGTTCTACACTTTCTGCTGGGTAACGCTATAAATTTCAATGGGAATGTGGGAGTGGGAATGCGGTGATTAACGCACAGGCCCCAGGCTTTGCTGCAGAACTGCTACCCATAGTGTAGTGTGATTTTGAGAAAACACTTGTTTGCTGCAACTAACAATGGCCACTATTGACCACGTAGAGCTGTGTAGACCCTCTACTTCTAAAGCGCCAAAATCTGCATATCGACACAGGCATGTTTTTCTTTCAGCACTCTTCTGTTTTGTTTGGGGAAGAACTTTGTTATGACCAAGGGTGATACGATGTGTGAATACATAGCTACATAAGAAAGGATCTGAATGAGGAATAAAGCTATGAGGGATTAGGGCACATAGGCATTCCGAGGCATTTGTCAATTGGAAAACAGGGAAATTTAACACTGTGAGAAAATTGTTCTTTGATTAATAAAAGTCTTTTATGTTTATGAATGGTTCTGTGCGTATAACTCCTACCTATGGTGTGTGGGAACATGGCTAATCAATACGTCGCCTGAAATCAGTAGAGTAATGCATTGGTCTGATAGCCAGCTGTGGGCGGATAAGGGGAAAATGTATCTACCTCGTTCGGAATCTTTAAGCCTATCAGTACAGTTGAAATCCCATACTCAAGTATGGTTTATTATACATCCAAACGGGGACAACATTCATTTCCTAGAATTTCCTGCATCTGCGCTTTCTCCTATTTAAAAAGGTTTCTGCACAGCAACCAGGCTACGTTCTCTCACCTAGTGAATTGCTATTCCAGCTATTGCTTAAGCAGTAGTCAGCTCTTAGGGGGCAGCAGGTAGCGCACTGACGGACGCACTGTGCATTGGGGATTGGTGACCGGGTCACTTTGCTTGGTACATATAATGCAATAATGAACCATACTCATGGTCCATACTGAACTCCTCACAGGTTCATGTCCCAGGAAAGACCAGTGTTGTTGTCTGATAGAGAAAGGCACTTAGCTCAGATTGCATCAGAAAATATGAAGCTGTATAAATGAGTCAAGTGGAAAATTGCATGTGATGTTAGTCATTCTAGGTAAGGGCTAAGCAAATAAATACTAATAATTTGGGATGTTCAAAATGGATATTAAACTCATCACTCAAAAATTACCCATCCTTCTCCTGTAGGACCTAGCATTACCTTGAGGAGACAACCAGGCTCTGTTGCTAAATTTAAAAAGCTAAAAATGCATTGACCATAAATCTGAACAACAAAAGATAAGGTTTCAGAAAACAAATGCACAGGCCAATGATGATGATGTCATCCTCTGGGCAACCAAGCATAGCTCTGAGAGTGTTCTAATTGGTCTCAATGCCACTTGACTTGTTATTACTTACAGTCATGTGAAAAAGAAAGTACACCCTTTTTGAATTCTATGGTTTTACATGTCAGGACATTATAACAATCATCTGTTCCTTAGCAGGTCTTAAAATGAGGTAAATACAACCTTAGATGAACAACAACACATGACATATTACAACGTGTCATGATTTATTTAACAAAAATAAAGCCACATCGTTGTGGAGGAATTTTGGCCCACTCTTTTCCCAACGTTGCTTCAGTTCATTGAGGTTTGCGGGCATTTGTTTATGCACAGCTCTCTTAAGGACCTGCCACAGCATTTCAATTGGGTTGAGGTCTGGACTTTGACTGGGCCATTGCAACACCTTGATTCTTTTCTTTTTCAGCCATTCTGCTGTAGATTTGCTGGTGTACTTTGGATCATTGTCCTTTTGCATGACCCAATTTCGGCCAAGCTTTAGCTGTCGGAGAGATGGCCTCACATTTGACTCTAGAATACTTTGATATTCAGAGGAGTTCATGGTCGACTCAATAGCTGCAAGGTGCCCAGGTGCTGTGGCTGCAAAACAAGGCCAAGTCATCACCCCGCCAACACCATGCTTGAAAGTTAATATGAGGCGTTTGTGCTGATGTACTGTGTTTGGTTTTCGCCAAACGTGGCGCTTTTGCATTTTCTCTGAGCATTGCACGGTCTGAACTTGGGGTGAATTTGCTGGGACGTCCACTCCTGGGATGATTGACAACTGTCTTGAATGTTTTCCACTTGTGAATTTTCTTTCTCACTGTAGAATGATGGGCTTTAAATTGTTTGGAAATGGCCTTATACCACTTCCCAGATTTATGGGATGCAACAATTGCTTCTCTAAGATCAATGCTGATGTCTTTCCTCCTTGGCATTGTGTTAACACACACCTGAATGCTCCAGACCAGCAAACACTTGCTGCTACTTAGCCTCTTAATTCCTATGGAAGCAGTAAGGGTGTCCTTAGTTTTTCACACATGGCTTCTCCATTTTGGCTTTATTTTTGCTAAATAAATCATGACACGGTGTAATATTTCATGTGTTGTTGTTCATCTAAGATTGTATTTACCTAATTTTAAGACCTGCTAAGGAACAGATGATTGTTATCATGTCCTGATACGTAAAACCATAGAATTCAAAGAGGGTGTACTTTCTTTTTCACATGACTGTACCACTGCAGACCACAGAAGTTTGTCTTGTATTGAGAATACGTAGTTTTATCAGACTGACACACACTAGGCAGGGTGTGACAGTGCAGTACCCTCATACTGACACAAACAGGGGGCCAATAGGCAGGGTATGACGGTGCAGTACCCTCAGACTGACACAGACAGGAAACCTGTAGGCAGAGTGTGATGGTGCAGTACCCTCAGACTGACACAGACTTGGGATCAGTAAGCAGAGTGTGAGGGTGCAGTACCCTCAGACTGACACAGACTTGGGATCAGTAAGCAGAGTTTGACTGTGCAGTATCCTCAGACTGATGGCTGACTCTGACCATGTGATGGTGCGGCCCTATTGCCTGTCAAAATCCTCTCTGCAGGTTTTCCACATGGAAGTGGCCCGCTGAAGTTTATCTCATATCGTCACGGCAGGTTTATGAGATCAATATATGATTATTATGTCATTTTCACAGTTATTCAGGGTACCACAACATTTTCCCATGCAGAAACCACCGAGTTCATTCATTGCCTTTGTTGACCTCCCCAACACCCTGGCAGGTTTCTGCTTTCTCAGCACCTGTTGACCGATTGGTACCCCATACATCCCTCATTGTCATATTGTAAAATCCTCACACAATTACCAGCTGGAAAGCCTCAAACTTGGCTTTCATATCCTGAAGATACATCAAACATCTCCTCAGTCAGTGCTTTGCTATTTATATTAGTCGGTTCAGCAGCCCCCTCTTCCTCCAAACTGTAATTAAAAATGTCTAAGTGACATTTAGTACACCATATGGGATTATTGATTCTGATTAGTAAACAAAAAAACAGAACCAGTTTGTCTTTACAGTACCATGGTAGTACATTTATTACAGCTAACTGATGAATTATCAGAAAAATTTAACACTTGCGTGACATGATTAGCCATCAGAATGGTTTGTAACGTATTAAACAAAGGGTATTGTTAGCATGCACAGGTTCTCTGTATGCTTGTGTTTAGCTGATTCTTAACACTTTTCAGCAATCCTCTTATCTCAATGCATGAAGACATGATTCCATGTCTCCTTTAGGCACTAGGGGGAGCCCTGATACAATAAAAGCCTGCTTAGAGGTGCTACTTCTTTAAAAATCTAGTCATCTGTTCTTGATATGGACTATTTGATAATGGGACTCACTGTGGGGTCTCATCAGGTCGGTTGTAGTGCTTGGTCATTTTCCCAGAAGTCTTTACCGTCCTTGAACATCGCATGTAGTGTGATGACAAGGCCTCCACTCTTTCTTCATGACTGCCTTCCTTCATGGGACTGCTTTTACAAGGATGTGAACCAACCCTTCAGGTAGAAGCCAGCTGTTCCAGCTGAATGTAACCAGTGAAGTGATCAGAGCTGAGTAGATGCACTAAACCTACATAGACCTATTAAGCCGGCCTCTCATAATGGTGTAGTATTGAAATGGGATGCTCATTTTACTTCACTTCTCTTATGATGGTTACCACTGTTGCAGATGTAGGCTTCTGGTCCGTAAATACTTGTTGAACTTGTCAAGATACTTGTCTCTCTGATTCATGGTTGAGCAGAGTAATTTTAATCCTTTTAAAAATCTATTTCTCAGTTACAGTTATGTTGAGAGAAGGAGGGAAGGAGAGGGTAGTGAAAGGAGTAGGCGAGTTCGAGACCCAATAAAATGTTTAACTTCTTTATTCTTTTGGCTGTATAATTGCCACCATCCCCGCTCTTGTGAGTACATAGATCTCTCCCGTAAATACAACATGTATATTATGACACAGTTTTCTTCGATCTTAATGGTTTAGGTGACAAGCTTGTAACCGAAAGGTTGCCTGTTCAAATCCCACCCCAGCTGTTGTATCCTTGAGCAAGGTACTTAACCTGAATTGCTTCAGTAATTATCCAGCTGTGCAAGTGGATACATGTAGAAATTTTAAGCAGTGCAAGTCGCTTTGAATAAAAGTGTCTGCTAAGCACCTAGTTTGTAAATCTATAATGAAACAGAAACTACTTATTGTCTTGTTTCTGCTCATTGTGCAATACCTCCTTCAGGGGCTTTGGACTTCAGCCATTGACTTTTGAACAGGTCTGGCATCTTAAAAGGTCATTAATGGCATTACTGGACATGATTAACTCTAAATTTAAGCTGCTAGAGATAAACAAGTAATACACTGTGTACCTTTGATGGATGACACCTATGGATCACCGACCTCCTGGGCAGCCTCCACGCAATCCTGTGCCTTGGAAAATCTTTCTCTACTGCTAATCAGACATGCAAAGCCTCCTGTCACCCTGTCACCCTTTCACCTGACGCCCACCTGTGCAAAGGGACTCTGGGACACACATTCTCATTTGTTCGCCCCTGTGATGGGAACCAGCATTTCTGGGATCATCAACAAAATGGGATACAATTAGGATGCCCGATCAAGTCACTTCTGAAGAACGTCGTCTGTTTTAAGCATCTGGCTTTATTCTTGTTCACACACCTGCTCTTAGCCATCAACCACTTAGCACCAAGTATTTTTCTCTCTGGTGTTGTGTTTCTAAATGACGGATTTATTCTGTTGTGGGGGTAGGGGATGTTGTTTACAAGCTGTGAAGTTGAACGAGTATGTGATTTTCCTCTTAATCACTGAAAGACAACACAGAGACTGTCTCGTTGCTAACAACTCTAAGACTCACTACGCTGTATTCTTACTGTCTTCACTTTGTTTACTTCCGATTACTCTCAATACAACTCCCAGTTTTCTTCCTCTGGCTTTGTGTTCCGTCTAAATGTTAACCGCTGATTTTGTTTCCTGCAAATATTATTGCAACCTTTTTAAAAATAAAAGTTAACTCTGGGGTCATGTCACTTGAGTTACATCAGCTGCTTGCCTGTTCTGTAGTTAGTATTTAACTTTGACTGGTTCTTTTAACCTGTGCCAATATCCTGTCACTAATTTCCTTCTCTCTGGTTGTGATTCTGGGAGATCTCTCCTCTCTCTGGCTGGGCTGTTGTTATGATAGATATTACCTTTGAGAATCATATGATGTGGTCCGGTCTCCTCAGTCCTTATCATCCCATTTGTATTCAATACCGTGTCCTTCTCTCCGGTTCATTGGCCAGATTTCCTAAATTTGGATGGTGGAATCCGATTGTGTCCCACTTCGCTGGCTAGACTCCATTCCCAGTCTCAGTAGGTTTATTTGTCATCCACCTTTCTTTTTAACGCAGCTACAAAGCCCTACTCTGCAGTGCAGCACGGATGCCTCGCTGGCGTCTGAATCTTTGGTACTCTGCTATATGGTGGAATCCGCCTGTAATGAGCGGTGCCCCAGAGTAGAGGTGTAGCCAGTGTCTGGGAAGTGTTGGCCCACATGCTGAGGGATCATGCATTTAAGTAGCACCTCAGTTATTAACGTTGTGCCCAGAGCTACCTCAGGATGACTTAAGATCTAAAGAAATCTAAAGAATCTAAAGAAGAGGCCTGGAAGTGGTCCCCATTGTCAATCATTTTATCATAATCCTTTTTTAGCTCTAGTTACCCCAAAGGGATTGTTTTTTTTTTCCAGCAGTTGGAAGTCCCCATTTTTTATTCTCTTGGCTGACCTAAATCTGATGCCTTTGAGTGTACCATGGGGTTCCAGCTGCACTGCTAAGGGGAGCTGGAGAAGGCAGTAAGAGCCAGTATGGCAAAGCCGTTTCACCTGTGTTTGTAAGCCCAAACTTCCATTTATTTTTTGGCACTGCCACTGTTCTCGGATCTGGGGTTTTCCATTCATTACAAGTTTTTAATTCCTCCATTATACATCCATCCATTGATTTTCTAAAAAAAAAGCACGTATCCAATTTAGGGTTGTGGGGTGCCAGAGCCTAAACCGGCAGGCATAGGGCAGGGAACACCCAGGACTGGACTCCAGTTCATCATTCCGCTATCATCTTAATGAAACCTGTGCTGATTAATTCATCTATCTAATTGACTCCTGTCCTTGTGAGGTCCCTACACACCTGCAGTCCATTCCCAGTTCTGGGTCTCTGGTTTGTTGCCAATTTGTTTTCGTTAACTTCTAGCTTTTGTTGCTTTTTGCTGCATCAGCTGGCATCATCTAAAACTGAAATCTGGGGCTACAGGCTGAATAACACAAACACGTTCAGGGTTGGGAGCAGGCAGCATACTTTCCTCCGCCCAGGCATTGAACGACAATGCGGGTAAGACAGTGGCCCGGCTATTGCATTTATAGGGGCTGAATATCTGACATGAGGGTTAGGTCAGGGCTTGCTTACAGCTGCCATTGTCAGGGCTTTCTGGTAGTCGAGACTGACACCCAGAACCCGAATACCCCGTTTGAGAACTGCCTTAGCTCTCTAACTTCCACTCAGAATGAAGCCAGTGAGCAGGGCCAGTCCGTATTTGGTTGAATTGTTCAGGGACTGTGCTTTGTACCTGCAATGTAATTTAGCTCATTGATATACAGGGTTAACTGGGCATCACAAAACTCTAAAAAAGCACACGAATGTCCTCCTTCAAGGCCTCATCCTTCCTTAACCCAGCCACTATATTAGACCTTTTCAGCTGAGGTCGAATAGGGTTGTGTGTGATCCTACAAGCAGTTCTCAACGCACCCCATAGTGCAGGAGAATGTTACCTTGTATGTCCCTGGATAAAGAAAAAGGAAGCATTGATCAAATGCTACCCAATTGTTTTTTTTCAGCTTGCGTGTTGTGACATTTCAAACACAAATGAAGAAACAGTTTTAATGCTGGCTGTAAAGTAATTGCAGTCCGATTGTTCTGTCTCTTCAGTCGCGGCCTGTGCCCTCGCACTTGACCTCGGTGGCTGCAGAGAACATCCTGGCTCAGGCCTGTGAGAGCGAGAGCAGGAATGCTGCCAAGAGGATGCGGCTCCAGGGATCACAGGTAACCCGCCCCGTCCCGTGTCCTGCTGCCTAAACTAAAACCGACCACCCGTCATCCTTATCGACCACAGTCTCATTCGTGACAATGGTATCAAAGTCTATTATTATCCACAGGATTTTATTTTCCTTATGGAGTACACTGTGTAATACACTATATTACAATAATATGTCTCTATTGTTTTAGTGGTAGTGAGTGCATCAGATTTTTTTAAATAATATTTTGTCATTTTATCTGTTATTTTAGGCTCTTATTTTCTAGGAAAAACACAGAAACATTGATTTAGTTATATCTTTCTGTATGGCTTTTGTGCAACCATTCCAATGAATTGGGGGCATAAGTTCACATGCCTCTCTCTACTCGGATTTGTGGCTCGTTGTCTCACCCTGTCAAAACAAAAATGATTGCTAAATCCTACCAAATGTTTTAAGTATATAAACAATATGAATGCAATATTGTATTCAGTAAGAGTTTTTCCATAATTGGTGTTGCTATACGCATTTACTCATTGGATTCCATGATATATGCTTTTTAAGTATTTCCTTGTGGTGTTCACATTTTGACATGGAATTGTTTGCATACACTAATGGAGGCGGGCTATTGGTTTGGTTTCCATTCATTACTTTTTTCTAAGGGCGCCATGTCCAAAGCTTGCATATCCTACTAGCAGCTGCTGTGAGCAGGAGCCAACTGGAGGGTTTGAGTGAAACAGAAAAAGTAAATCCCCAACTGCCTGCCTTCAGTTAACTTCGCCGGTGGAAACAGATTACATTTTAAATTAAAACAGGAAGCCAGATGGGTTTGTGATCGGAACTTTTTCACCATGGCTTTCAGTTCATTTGCACTGAGATTTTCTACCAGGGAAAATATGTCCGTGCTCATTGGAGAGTTTGGGGGATGTTTCACAAACCTCTGGCAACCCTGATTTGTGATTGCATGAGGAAGAGTTTGAGAAGAAAGAAACCTTTGCCTCTACTAATTAAACAATGAAAATGTCTTTGATCAGCACTAATTTGAATCGCTCTTATTGTAAGACGACAGTAACTAATGACTAACATATCACAATTTCAGTTTAGTTGACCTAGTTCAGGATGAAAGTTTAATACATTTTGAGCAAAGAAATTTGAATAATTTATTAACTTAATTCAGAAAAATTTTAAGGTTCTGGATGTAAAGATGTAATTATCCGAACTGGTAAAATTAGGTTGAATACAGCTATGTGCTTGTGAATTAATTCATTGAATGTGGTGTTTTACTAAAGTAATGTTGGTATCTACATTTATAATGTTCTTGTCTTGCTAATGAGTCATGAGTTTATGAGTTTTATGAGTTGCAAATATATCGGTCAATAATTTACACGCTCAGTTCCTGAGATAGTACATATTAACAGCTTGGTTAACTACCTAAATTTCTCACGGTTTGAAGATGAAACTAGAGCATTTAGCAGCTTTAACTTATAAAAGCTGTTCCATTTGGGATATGGAAATCAGTTTTCAGTTGTGTGGAATGAAAACAAATCAATTCTCTTCAGTGCTGGCAACATCATTTAGATTTTCTGTTTTACTTTATGAAAAAAAAAAAAACAAGAAGCCTTGAGAAATATCCCTGTCTGAACTGCGTCAATCTTTATTTTTTTTCTCATAAGATTATTATTTTTTCTTTCTCATTAGCTCGCCATGGAGTATGCAAAGAACACATCTATTCAAAGGACCTTGTTAACATATTAATTGATAGAGGAATTATTATAATTGAAAACTTCTTTAAAACGCAGTTTCCCATCTGGCCTTGTGTATGCTTTGTTAGGAACTGCACGTATATATATATAATCCATTATTATTTTCTCCTCCAATTTTTCCTTTGATTCTGAAATATGTGTTTTGAATTTTCAGACTGAATTAAATTATTAAACATGACCAAGTTAGAAAATTGCGATTTATGGCAATAAATTGGTGGTTAATGTGTTAAAATGTTATTGTAGCCTGCATATATAAATTTGACCCTGGATGACTTGGGTGGGCTAGTACGGTACTGGACTGGTCTCTTTATTCAGGGGGCACATGCTAGGATTTCAGTAATCAAATCATCCTTCCCAACTGATCAAATACAGATAAAAATAAAGTTATTCATCACAGCCTAGGTGATAGTGGCTAAAGCATCACAGGGAATGCCGTTTATATTTTATGTAATATACTTAGCCATTTTTAATAAGAAATCTTTGCTTAGTTTCTCTCTTGCTGGACATAAAATGTACTGCGTGTAATCAATGAGGCCTACTCCTTATTTCTCTTCAAAGTTGTGAAGTGGTTACTAAAAGATTAATGACAATTCCCACCTTTAATGTTGCATGGCTGATGTGGGCATGTGAAAGGACTGGAAGCTAAATTAGTTTGTAATTAAATATCCTCAGCATATATCGTTAAGGCTGGAACCTTATAATAATATAGTTTATTAAAATTATATCTTTGATTATTTTAAATGATAACATAATATATTTAGCAGCATATATATATATATATATATATATATATATATATATATATATATA
>JAOYSI010009503.1:0-10875 GCA_025775065.1 Hiodon alosoides | reverse complement strand
ACTGCCTAAACAAAAACCCTTTCCAGAAAGCAGGAAACTGGGGCCTAATCACAAATTCCTGGGCCTAAAGCAGGAAAGATGGGCCTATATCAGGAAATCTGGGCTGAAAGTAGGAAAGATGGGCCTCATCGAAGAAACATGGACGTAAACACGAAACTGGCCTAAACACAAACGCTTTCCAGAAAGCACGAAACTGGGGCCGAAAGTAGGAAAGATGGGCCTCATGGAGGAACCATGGGCCTAAACACAAAACCTGGGCCCAAAAGATGAACCCTGTGCGAAATCCTGGGCTGAAAGTAGGAAAGACGGGCCTAAAGGAGGAAACCTGGGCCTAATGCAGGGAACAGGGACCTCAAGGAAGAAACCTGAGGATAATGCAGAAATTTAGGCCCGAATGTAGGAAAGATGGGCCTCATGGAAGAAACATGGGCCTATATCAGGAAATCTGGGCCTAAAGCAGGAAACATGGACCTCAAGGAGGAAACATGGGCCTATATCAGGAAATCTGGGCCTAAAGCAGGAAAGATTGCCTCAAGGAGGAAACATGGGCCTATATCAGGAAATCTGGGCCTAAAGGACAAAACCTGGGCCTAATGCAGAAATCCTGGGCTGAAAGTAGGAAACATGGGCCTCATGGAAGATACATGGGCCTTAAATTGGAAACCACTGCCTAAAGGACGAAACCTAGGCCTAATGCAGAAATCCTGGGCCGAAAGCAGGAAAGATGGGCCTCATGGAAGAATCATGGGCCAATAACAGGAAATCTGGGCTTAAAGGACGAAACCTGGGCATAAAGCATGAAACCTGGGCCTAAAGTAGGAAACAGGGGCCTCAAGGAAGAAACCTGGGGCTAATGCAGAAATCCTGGGCCGAATGTAGGAAAGATGGGCCTCTTGGAGGAACCATGGGCCTAAACACGAAACCTGGGCCAAAAAGATGAAACCTGTGCAAAATGCAGAAATCCTGGGCAGAAAGTAGGAAAGACGGGCCTAAAGGACGAAACCTGGGCCTAATGCAGGAAACAGGGGCCTCAAGGAAGAAACATGGACGTAAACACGAAAGTTTGGCCTAAACACAAACCCTTTCCAGAAAGCACTAAACTGGGGCCGAAAGTAGGAAAGATGGGCCTCATGGAAGAAACATGGACCTAAACACGAGACCTGGGCATAAATCACAAAATCTGGGCCTAAAGCAGGAAACAGGGGCCTCAAGGAAGAAACCTGGGCCTAATGCAGAAATCCTGGGCTGAAAGTAGGAAAGATGGGCCTATAACAGGAAATCTGGGCCTAAAGGACAAAACCAGGGCCTAATGTAGAAATCCAGGGCCTAATGTAGAAATCCAGGGCCTTAACACGAAACCTTGGCCTAAACACGAAACCACTGCCTAAACACAAACCCTTTGCGGAAAGCACAAGATTTGGGCCTAATGCAGGAAACATAGGCCTCATGGTGGAACCATGGGCCTAAATACGAAACCTGGGCCTAAACACGAAACCACTGCCTAAACACAAACCCTTTGCGGAAAGCACGAGATTTGGGCCTAATGCAGGAAACATGGGCCTAAACACAAAACCTGGGCCCAAAAGATGAAACCTGTGCGAAATCCTGGGCTGAAAGTAGGAAATCCTGGCCTAAAGGACGAAACCTGGGCCTAATGCAGGTAAATCAGGGCCTAAAGCAGGAAACATGGGGCTCTTGGAGGAAACATGGGCCTAAATACGAAACCTTGTCCTTAAGCAGGAAACCACTGCCTAAACACAAACCATTTGCGGATAGAAGGAAATATGGGCCTCAATGAGGAAATCTGGGCCTATTGCAGAAATCCTGGGCCTAAAGTAGGACACATGGGCCTCATTGAAGAAACATTGGCCTAAACAAAAAATATGAAACCTGGGCCTAAAGCAAGAAACCTGTACCTAAATCATGAATCCTGAGCTTAAAGCTAGAATCCTGAGACGAAACATGAAAACTGGGCCTGAAGGAAGAAATTTTGGTCTAAATATGCAACTTGAATCCTGTGCCTAAAACATGGAACTTAGGCCTTAAGCAAGAAACCTTGTCCTAAATATGAAACACGAACCCAGGGCCTCTTCGAGATTCAGCAGGAGCGTTACTTACTCAGCTAAATGTTAACCCACAGGTTTACGTTGTCCTTTGAGGACTTTGGCAGGGCGATGCTCTGCTGGAGGGTTTCGGCTGCTAGGTTCCATTTCAGCAGGCTTTGAGACCGTTGCTCTTGTTAATGGATTTAAATCTTAACCAGATTTAAAGTGTAAAAACACAGTTTCTCCTCAATTTGTTTACTACAGAGATTTTTTTGTATTTTTGAAAAATGTGAATTTAATTACACATTTTGTTATACAGCACCATTGTGTAAATAATAGGGGCTTAGGAGACAATTTTCCTGAATACACATATACATGCACAAGCACATCCGTTTCTTTGCCAGCGGATCATATCTTGGAGATGGGAGAGAGAAAAAAAAAACATTTTTGATCCTTAAGAACCTCCAGACCATGTTTTCCAATGATGGATAAATGTGCGTTCCATATTTTACAATTTTGGTAAATTTCTGAATGTGTCGTAAAACTGGAGAGAAAAACTGGCACACAAGAGTTTACTCCCTGAATAGAGGGAGCAAATCTTGAACATTTTTTAATTCCAAATTATTTTCTAATTGCCATCCAGTTTACCATACTGCATGTCAAATGCATTTCTGTAAGTTATGGCCATTAGCGTATTTATTTATTTTTAGTTTTAGCCCAGTATAAATTGCACAAAATATCTATTTAAAAGAGTGTATTTCTCTTCCTAATAAAATTCTATAACTACTGCACAATTTATAGTCAGGCATAATTTAGCCACAGAGCAATACCTGTAGAACCCGGAGCCTGTTCACCTGTTTTGGCTATCGTAATTGGATACTCCCTGAAACATTACATAAACCGCTTGCACCACCACACGCGGGTAGGGGGAGGAAGTACGGATCTACTCCAGTCCAGGTCCCCTTCAAGCTACCCATCTCCTATCATCACTGTTGGCTACACAGCGTGCACGAGAGTTTCGCTGCTTTTCTCTGATTGGAGGAAAGGCACGTCCATCTCGATGGCGCAGGAAGCTGGGAGGCGGGGCTCATTAGCGGCGAGCTGGGAGGGAACCCTGCTGATTTGCCCCCCACAGTCCAGACTGTGCTCTAAAAACTGTGAGCCGCGGCTGTGGTCTACAGGCCCGCGGAAGACATGAGCTGGATTCAGGGCCGGCAAACCTCAGCTCATAGGGCTCAGTCTGTGCTGGTGGTTTTGCATGTTTCTCGTCTGGAGATCTCGTCAGCAGGATTCCGCTTTCAGGCTCAGCACTAAAAAGTGCGAGGGCACTGTTAATAAAAACAAACTCGCATGGCTTCCTGGAAAACTCTCCGCTCAAGACAAAAGCTTCTCCTTGCAGCCGTTGTCTTCTGTTCTTATCATCCCACCCCCATCCAAGAGGGCAACTTTTCCCATTAAATAACTGGAAATGTTAACTGTAACAAGAGCTCAAGTAACCCTGTTTAGCTGTTCTAATAAATTGTCTCCGTGTGCCTACGGGCTCCATTATGGTGCTGACAGTCGTTTTCAGGGGAAACCATGCTCTGGAAATGGACACGATAAGAGACACAGCTATGAAATTCTATTTCTTGGCAGCTGCATTGAATCCGGACAACATATTTATTTGCCCATGAGAACGGTCTCAGTTCTTTAGTGACTGACAACTGGTACACCAGATCTTGTTTCTCCAACTGCCTGATGTTGGGTTTGGGTTTTTCTTTAACGTTAGAAAAATTCATGGTTTTTCCAAATGGACATTCTAAATCACCAACAGATCCCAGAGTCCTGCATTCTGGGATTCTGTTGATTCATTTATACTTGATTTGGCATCCGGCACAGATGAAAATGGAATCATTGTTCGTTACCTTTCATACAAAAGCAAAGGCGAAAAGTACTTTCGTTATCATTATTACTGTCGAGGTTCTCGTTGTTGTTATTAGTGTAACATGTCAGACCTACGGGATACTGGATGGCCAAGTGACGAGGAGCTACTCATTGGGATTCACAGATTCCTAAAAATCTTTACATAGAAGAGGAGAGACTACGTGAGAGGCTGTGCTTCTTTATACTCAGACACTCTGCAAACGTTTTGCTGAATTTAAAGTGAAAGGTATGGCGCTATAACAGGGGTCGGCAGACCTGGTCCTCGAGAACCATGGTGTCTGCCAGTTTTCCCACTGCCTCTCATTAGCATCTGATTTACACCAGGAAACATCAGGTGAAATTGGTGCTAACACAAATAATTGGTTCAATTAAATGGTTAAGAGACCAGCTGGAACAAAAACCTGCAGACACTACGGCTCTGGAGGACCAGGGTGGCCGGCCCCTGTGCTAAAAGGTACATCAAGCATGGTTCTGCCTGGGAATTCCGCCACGGAACGTGTCATTGTTATTACTTTTTCATTCCGATGGAATTAGGAATTCCAGTCATTGGTGGTTCACCCTGGCGCAGCGACCATGAGCCCCAGATCAGTGTAATCAGAAAAATTATATTCATATTAACGCGGAAAAAAATACACTTTAATCAAAAGAGTCTTCTGGTCTGGAACTGTAGCGACTTCCGATTGGCATGCCGCTTCCCAAATCCCCCCGCCCCCCATCCCACTGTGCAGGTTTATGAATATGCATAAACGCGTGAATGTCATTTATTCGATTTTTCCGGCAACACTACAGAGAGATGTAATGTTTGGTTCCCTGGTCTGTTAATGGGGTTAGTAACGAGTGGCCTACATGAGGAGGCGCCAGGGGAGACACAGAAGGAGAAGCTGGGGACACTCCTTCAAGCATCAGGCGTGACGGCCGTGCTGTAGTCCTCCCAACAGGTGTGACCTCACATGCTGTCGGCAGGACTTCCTTTCATCCTAACATCGCAGAGTCGTACCCAGACAAGACGGGCTGTGGAGAGGGAGAGCCGCCCCCCCCCCCCGAGTTCCCTCTTCGCGTGCGTATCTCCATAGTAGTTTTCACGATCGCCGCATCCCCCAACCAGATCAGCTCAGGCTTAACATCTGCTTCTGCTTCTCGTGCCCAGCCGGTTTATTTTGGATCATGCTCCAGAACAAATCCCCTGAATGGTTTGGGAAGCAGGGAGCTTGTTAGCCTAATGATTACATTAAACCATCCCTTTACCACAATGTTTGACTGCGGCCCGTTTCAGCAGACCCAAGTCATTGTTTTTAGCTGAGAGGGCTTTTGGATGAGCTAGTGCTCTGAGCAGAGGTCAAGCGCATTTCAGCAAGGTGAGGAGGTATAAAAATCCATATTCATAAGTATTAAACGAATGGAAGTAAAGTACAGAACAAACACTACAAATCTGTATGAATTATACATGCAAAAAACCTCACCATTAACAAATAATTTAACATTTCTCAATATTTATTCATTTTCCTGAATAGGAACGAAAAACAAAATACATTTCACAGTTTTATATATATATATATATATATAGTTATATAAAAAATAGTTATACTTCAATCTTGATAGCATTCTTGAGAGCAATTCTTGGAAACATGGGGATCATGTTTATTCACGCCCCTGAAGGCAGTATTTTGTAAATCCTCCTCTGGCAGTGATTAGAGGTGGAGGTCTCGTTGAGATGGATCGCTTGGAACACCTACTGTGTGTTCAGTTCAAGAGCACTTATTTTTGCCGATGCTTTGCGTCATTGTCATGCTGGAACGTCCTTTATAGGCAAAGCCTAAGACTAGGGAGGGTTGATTACTCTGAATCATGTGGCTTTTATTTAAAAAAAATACTGTGTTTAAAAGAAGTGTGATGAATGCAATTAATTGTGTGTGGCTCTGGAGAAAAGCGTCTGCCACTGCGACGGTATTTAAAAGGCTTTACATGGTTTTATTCTGGCGTTCTTTCACAGAGACAAATGGTCAGTTTAATCATGATACGATATTCTAACAATGTGGTTTTATATCCACTTTACTGTTGTGTAAAAAAGCGTTAAGATTTAATTGGATATACTGTTAAAAGGAATTAGCAAAAGTAATGAAACCAAGTGGAGCTGAGAGTTTTTAGCTGGTTGGGAGAGGTAGAAAACGGCGGGAAAGGGACAGTAAAGGCCAAATGTCCAATAAGGCTTCAGTTCTCTGGATAACTGAGGTCAGGGAACCTGAGTAAGACAGGGGGATCTGGCTGTCCACAGACCACAGTTCTTGATATGTAATGGCAACTGAATCTTGTGCTATATTGTTTCCTGAGTTGTTCAATTTCAAACTGAAACCTATACATCACAAAAACTGAAAAGTAAAAAAAAAAAAGAGAAAAGTTAAAAAAGTTTTATTACTACATATTCTCTGTTTTGATGATATGTGGACAATATTTGTCTGTGGACAGGGAGAACCTGAGAAAACGTATTTGATGCTCGGGTGCAGTCGAAAGTAATTATCTTGCTGTTTTAACTAAATGACAAATCGACATTGCTGGAATCCAACCAAAATTCTGTATGTTGCTTCACATTTCCAGAGCAGTTGGCTTAGAGTCCATATCAAATCAAAGAGCTCACATTTCTGGACTGCTTCCGATGAATTGCCATCAGTGGAGTAAGTGGAACCGTGAGTTAAAAGGTACGGGAATTTTAGGCAGAGGAAAAAAGGCATTTGCTGGAGCTCCAGCTGTGGGGATAGTTGACGCCAGAGAAAACGCTGCAGGACTTGGTAAGGTTTGCCGTTGATTTCAACCACTTACACAGCCGCACACTGAGAGGATTAGGTGTGAACAAGATGTATTCCCAGATTAAGTTGAACCACAATGTGACTCCTCCTTTACATGAAAATGCCAAGCGGAAACCACTGTGAATTACCAAAAATAATAATATAAATACTAAAAACGTAGAAACTTTTTTCGATTACCTTCAGTCAGTTTGTTACCTTGTTACTTTGTTTGTTACAATCTGAATTTTTTTCCCAATTAGAATAAACTCCCTAATTCTAGGTCCTTTATCTGCACCTACTTGGTTCAGTCTGCTTCCATGCAAGGATTAAGTGCGCTTTCAAAGCCATTTAACTGCAGCATTCTGTTTATTACTATTCATGCTTCTAACTATGCTAATGTAAAAGGCTTTCTTTGCAAGTGTCAAGGCTCCAAGCTGAGAAGAGCAAGGCGGGGAAATATGGTGGCGAGCGGCTCTGATCCAGCCAGCTGAATCACCCTGTGGAGACATTCCAGCATTTCCTGTTTTGGTTGGTGGTCATGGCGATTTGGTTGGTGGTCATGGCGATTTTCGTTTCTCTATTCCCTTCGCAGCGCCTGGAGTTCATACAGTTGGGCAAAGAAAAAACTTTGAAGTGGTCCGGCTTATTTAGAACCGTCCGAGGCAACGGCCTTTTTCCCGGAGTGTGAAGTAACGGGACGAATGCACGTTACATGTGTGTTGTCGGAATGAGAAACCACGACACACACAACGTTCTATCGTCCTTTAATAAACGGTGGACTGAAGCTGAAGTTTGATTTCACTCGTAATTAATATGATAATTTGCTCCTAATTTTCGGGGAATTCTTTTTCCTTTTTTTCTTGCCCCAGTTGTCAAAGCCAACTTTGAAAACTAAGATATCAAAAATGTATGGCTGCAAAATTTTAATTTGAGATCGGTCTATTTCAAAGGCACTTGAAAAATGAATTATGAGGAATTAAGTCATTTTATCCACTTTGCAGATTAGTAAAACATAATGAAATTTATTAATAATCTGTAATGCTGGAATGAGAAGTTAAATAAGATGATTACTTTGGAAACGAATAAAAGACCCAAAAGAATTCTGTAATGGTATGACACCACAGTATCTTGATACTACAGTATGTAAAAATAACTTAATTCCATTTCAAATGCAAAACTTCTGTTTCCCTTTCCGAGCTGCCGCATACATTGCCCTGCAATCAAAGCAATCACATGTGGTTCATACACACTTAGAGGCTGGTCGTTCTCAGGAATAAACATCTAACATATTCCGCTGTAGTGTCCAGTGTTTGAGGCATATGCTGTGGGCAAACATAGTTTTACATGGGTTGGTGTGTGTGTGTGTGTGCGTGTGATTGTGTGTACGCGCAGTGGCCAGTTTATTAGGTACACCAGCGTCAGCATCAGGTCGGACCCCCCTTTGCCTCCTGAATTCTTTCGGAGCATGGATTCTGTATGGTTTCAGAGACGCTCCACAGGGATGTTGGTCCATGCTGGTGCAATGGAATCACGCAGTAGCTGCAGGCTACAAACGTTGCTCAGTTGGTATAAAGGGACCTAACGTGTGTCAGGATAACATTCCCCACAACGTTACACCGGCACCAGTCTGTACCCTGGACACCAGGCAGGATGGCTCCAGTGAGTCCCGTGGCTCATGCCAAATCCTGACTCGGAGGCAACAGGACCCGGGATTCGTCGCCCCAGGCGATGTTTTTCAGACCCACAATTGTCCAGTATTGGCGATTGCTTGCCCACTATATGTGCATCTTGTATGTATATATGTTGTCAGGGATTTTTCTGTGGGACAACCTAACCAACTGAGCGGGTTTCAGCTGCTCAGGGTGTTTTAACCAGCATTTAAACGACCAAAGTTTTTATTTTATTTTAATAAAATTAAACTATTTAGTTTGCCTCAATTTGCTCTAAAGATGAAAAAGAAACCTACAGAATAAAGTCATTAGACACTTAATTACTGAAAGGCAGAAAAAAAAGTGAAAGGGGTTATTGCATCTTCAGAAGCCCAGCGGAGCTGCTTGTGTGCCTGGGATTAACAATCTAATTGACTAATGGCTATCAGCTCTATCAGAAAGAGAAAAGTCGGGCGGTAATTAATTTGCTCAATTTGTCCAGCTGCAGAGCTTTGAGCGGTGTGCGCTGTGTTTCCGAGGCTCCTCGTCTGACACGGACGGAAGCATGAATCCTCCAAAGTAAACGCGCTTCCCCTCCACGAGTCGCAGGCAAACATCGAAGGCAAACATCTCGCCTCCTGAGTGAGTCAGCCCCCCGAGCGTGCCAGGCTTTTCACTGCACTCCCAGAACTTCCAGTGTCTCAGAACGTTTTCCCCGGTGTGAGTGTGTGTGGGCATTTGTGTTATGAGTTTGTGTGTGTGAGTGCTACTGTGTGTGTGTGCATGTGTGTGTGTGTGAGTGTGTGTGTGGGGTGGGGGGGTATTTGTGGTTGTTTGGGCGTGGGCGTGTGTGTGTGTGTGTGTGTGTGTGTGTGTCAGTGGCTTCCAAAATGAAAAGGTTTTTTTGTTGTTGCTCAAATAAAAGATAATTTACTTTAGCTGTGCTGGTTATTGACTGCATCTTTCCCCCAGTACAAAATAATTAGGGTTTTCTGTTTGAAATAATCCCAAGACTCTGCAGAGCAATATACTCACTGATATATATATACTTATATTGCATACACTTTTGTATGGGATTGGGTTGTGGATCGAGCGGAACCCCACTGCAGCGTATTAAAACCTCTGTGACGATCCATACCCCCTGCCAGTGCTCAGATGTAAGAATTGGACTCCATCTATGAATGCTAAATGAACTGTGCCGTATTTCATTTATTTTTATTTTTTTCTAAAACCTTGGCAGCTCATGTGAAATTTCCATTTTATCAGTGTCCAGCGCTGCTAATTGAACCATCCAAGCTCTTTGGAGGACGTTTATTGAAATATGGATTTCAGGAGTGTGTTTTCATTGGGTATTTTTATTTTATTTTATTATTTTTTTCAGCCAGCAAATGATGCTAGTTGTCATCCGGAGCACGGTGCGTAAAGCGCACCTCGCGACAATCAGTGCAGGATGATTGTTTCTGCTGGTGAGTCTGGGGCCAGCCTGGATATTGATCTACCATCAGGACAAAGTCCTTACCACAGTGGGACAATAAGCCTGTGCTAATGACTCTCCCCTCAGGGCCTTGTGGGGAGTTCATCATTGTTTCCCTTTGTTGCTCAGGGACATGTTTGTTGCGGAATAAATGTCTTCCTACTTGTGCGACCGCGTGTTATCACAGGAATGTTCACACGGACGTGGCAGGGGTGGACATGGACCAGGATCTCCCAATACAGAAGGATAGCTTCTTATCTGTCATTCATTTCCTGTGGACGGGTCTATGTAAAACGTCTATGTGAGACATGAAAAGCGTCATACAAAAAAAATACTGAACGATTGATTGACTGGTTTGACTGCACTTTTCCACAACAGTCTCTCTTCTCAGTACGTCACTCGTGTTGATTTCCAGCCCAGACTTAACGCATGTTGTCTTAAGAGTGTTGTTTTGTAGAGTCAGCACCGAGGGAACACAACAGAGAGGGTCTGACGGAAAACACCTGTGAACGGCTTATGGCTATACTGGAACAAATCCAGCTCCCTACCCTGGATCAGGACATTTTAGCTTGAATCACATTGTATGGTAATGTCATGTAATGTAGCGCTGAAGAGACAGACGTTTCCTGTACAACATAGCCCATTCTGAGGAACCCGCAACACAGAGCATCACTGTCTATAGTCCGACAGCGTTCGACTGGCTGACGTCCATGGGAAAGACAAAAATTTCCCATGAAACACTGGGCCACTTTTTATATTGGACAATATTTAACGATAACCCTTACCTTATCTGGATTTAGTTATCAGCCTTTTGGGCAAAGGTTAACAGCTATGACTGTCCAAGTATGACAAGTATGTCATTTAGAGAAATTCAATTAAATTTGAGATCAAACAAACCTGATCTCAAGACCGTTTTAAAATAAAATTATCGGCAAATATAACACAATATAAATATTTATTATATTATGAGTGTCTGATATTTTGTTTATTTAATTATAGATTAT